>VZUI01039256.1:0-21735 GCA_013401135.1 Cettia cetti
TGGAAATCTGTTAACATTAGAAGCAAACGTTTTCACACAATGACTGTCACAAATATGAATCCCTTGCAGATGAAAGTTAAAACATGTTAGGTTTTGACCAAAAATATTTTATGAGTAGTAAGACGTTTTCTTTAAAATAGTCATTTAGCTGAAAGCCTCATTTTTCAATCAAAAAATTAACAGTGAAGCAGCCAAGCATAGAAAATTCAAATTGCACTCCAAATATTCTCCTTGTGTGTCAAGAGAACTGGGGGTAGAGTAAAATGACCTGGAAGATCAGCAGCAATAGGTTAATATTGAACACGGGGAGGCTGCTCAGGAGCTGCCACACAGGAGAAACACTCCCCTCCCCACCTGCACGCACCAGCTCTCTGGTGGCAGAGGCAGTGCCAGGCACCAGGATGTTTGGGCAGTAAAAGGACTCCACTGGACAGCAAGTTTGGACAATGCAGACCAACCCTACATAGAGTTCTCCTCCTCCATCACCTTTTCCAGCCGAATGCCAGCTGCCCCAGGGATGTGGTGGGAGAGCTGAGTTTGGGAGCACAGCATCACAGGGGCTGAGTGCTTCCGAAAACTGCACGGGCAGCATGAAACACTGACGCGGGGAACCTGCGATCCTGCCAAGGCATTCCCACTCCAGAGGCAAGCTCGGGCTCCCCGGGGAGGCAGGAGAAGGAAGGCGACCTTCCTTCCCGAGAAGCATCGTGTCCGCTCCCTCCTCAGCTCCAGGGCTGAGCGCGGGGCTCCCTCTGCCGAGTCTGCCACACAACTGATGTCTGCAGCACCCAGCACACCCAGGGCTTCCAAAACCTTCACCTCACCCTCAAGCAGGCAGACGCAGGAGGACCTCTCACCCTCCTCCTCCTCCATCAGGGGAGAAAGAGCCGGAGGTGTAGAACAGGGCGAGGGAAATTCTCCCCGGATAAGCGAGTACGTGTGTGTGCTGCAAACAGCTGCACAGCTCCAAATTCTGGTTCAAGACCACTGATGCAGTTCTGCTGAAGGATGAGGCTCAGTCAGCCCCCCTGCCCAGGCTGTGGAACTGCCAGCAGCTGCTCAAACACCCCTCTGGTCCCCTGCAGAGATGCTGTTACCAACACAGGCATTAAATGACCCCTCAGTTTCAAAGCAGAGCAAGTGTTGTCCCAGATAGAAGCTGAAGCGCAGCATGAGGTGGCAATTTTATTTTATGATTCTTCCATGTTATGCCAGGAAAATGTTAAAGAAAAGTCAGAATGAGCTGCTATAGATGCTGAGCTCTTTTATTTTTCTCATTATTACATTATTCCTCACTTGGCTACACTTCATAAATGTACTGTCCTGGTCTCAGAGCCTTTTATTTCTACATATCCTCCTTTTCCAACCTTTTTGTATGATGGCTTTTCAAAGCACAGTTCTTTCCCATCACTAAAAAAAAAGCCTTCCACTCCCCAAAATACATTCTTATCTTCCTGTAGCCCATAGAAAAACCTGAAGTTACACCATCCCTTCCTTGTTTCTTCCTTTTACCATGCTCAGGCCTTCTGATTTCCATTTCTGCCATACAATCTAACTAATGTCTATAAGGAAAATCTCATGCCTAGGCTTGCCAGGAAATCCACTTGAGGTGATATTAGATCCTTTCTCTCCTTAAGTCAAGCATTTGGTACCCAAAGTAAAGTGGATTTCTCACACCTTCTATGGGGTATAGCACAAAACAGTAAAGCTCCAAAATACTGCTGCAGGACCCCAAATTTCTGTGACCTCCTCTTATCCCTCCTGCTCAGAAATGTCAAGGTGCATCTTTTATTTTTTCACTAGGGCTATTTGAGCAGATTCATGGTGGTTTTTGACAAATTTTCTGTCACCTCTGTTCCTCAGCTCCAGACCTTCTGAGCTCTGTGCTGCAGCAGCAGACTGCCTGCAAGTCCCACAGGTTTTCCCCTCAGAATCCATCAGCACGGCCCCATAACCAGAGGGGAAGATTGGGAGCAGCAAAAAAAGCTGCCCAGGCTGAGCAAGTCCCCTCTGTTTCTAACCCCCCCTCACTCTGTTTCCAAAACACACACTAGTTTAAAATGCCAGCTCTGGAAATTTAACAATAAAGAGTAATGCCCTGCCTCTATATTTTGCCACCACAGTAACAAGATAGCAGAAAATATCACAGTCCCTGAGATATTTATACTGCCAGCATGGCTGCAAAGTATATCTGTATCTTAAAAAAGAGGGAGCTGAGGCACATGGGGATTAAAGGCTATAGTTAAACCACCTACTGAGGCATCTGTAAGAGACAGATATTATATTATAATATACGTTATATATATATTTCTGTGATTTGGAAGACTGAAGGAGTGTTTAGACCTCCTGTTCCCAGGCTGCCAGGCTTTGGCTCCCTGCAGGGAGTCATTAAAAAGAAGAGTTGTATTCTGTTCCCTTCTCTGAGTAACTTAGCACAAGGCAACACATCTCACTCACTATATATAAAAATATATTATCTTGCCTGAAGAGCAGGAGCTGAGAACTTCTCATTGCTCCTTTTTTAGCTCAGACCCCAGAGCTCATCTTCCAGCAGCCACAGCTGTGCATGATTCACAGCAGATAACAGGAGAGCACTGGCAGGAGCAGATTCAAAATCCCATCTGCCTCTAACTCAGTCCATCACTGCCACTGACATTTCATTAGCTCTCCACTTCAGAAGCAGGGCTTGCTCAACTGAATCACATCCATCACCCTGCTGCAGGCAGCACAGCCAGCCCAGAGCAGGGCAACTTGATTATACCTGCACCCATTCAATTACTTAGCCCAGATCTTGAAAGATACTCACCACGGGCTGCACAGCTTGATTGTAAAAGCAGCATTGTCCCCTAAAGACACTTATCAGCTGCCTGTCCAAGCTGGCAAAGTGGCTGCAGGTCAGTCCAAGCAGGGTAAGAACACGGACAATGTACTGATGTTGGGTAGAGCAACACTGCAGTGAATTGGGACCAATCCATTTCAGAAGATCTAAAGACAAATCATTTTCAATCCCTTCCAATAGGATTATCCATCACTTCCATCTACAGAGACTCATACCTGACAGGCCATGTGCCTCTACACAGATTTCAGGTATGTAGCCTAAAAAATATACCATCCAATACAAGTGGAAAAGTAGCATTTAACCTCACTCAGCACAACAACCTTTTCTAAGCCAAGTGCACAGTTTAAGGGGGGGCTGAACCCTTCAAAAGAGTAAAGTCCACAGTGTTAAACCTACAGCTGTCTATGGGGAAAAGAAAAATCACCAAATCTACCTCATTTCACAGAAGAGCCCACTAAGGATATTTCCTTCCTCTCTTCTTCCCTGAAGAGCTCACATGCTAAATGATACACTGGAGAATGTACAGGAAAAAAGGTCAGACAGTATTAACAACAGGGGAGACATCCTCCTCCATTTTCCTTTCCTGAGAAGTTTGAAATTCCCATCACTTCAGTGCTCCAGAGCACCAGCTGCACAAACCAACACAGCAGCACCGACGTGGGCAAAACTTGGGTTTGTTTGCAAACCAAGGCTGGGGCCAGCAGAGGTGTTTCTGCATGGGGCTGGTTTGGAGGAAGAGAAATAGCACTGTCATGGTGCTGAATTCCATCAGAATGTGTAGGGCCTGGAGGAAGAGGTGAGGTGAGACAGGTAATTTATACCCCAGAACAAAGTTGCCAGCAGTGAGATTTGTCCTCTGTTCTCCAGTGTCAACTACAAAAGCAGAGGCAAGAGATGCCAGATTTCACCCTCAGATGTTGATGTCAGCAGGGTTTGTGTATGAGGACAGAAGTCAGCCCCAAGACTTTCTGTTCACAGCATTCAAGGTGAGCCAGCTGTGACTCGCCTGCTGCTCAGCAACAATAAGACCAGTTGTGATTTTTTTGTTTTTGCTTATGAAAGCTTGAGGAGAGCTGAACTACACTGAAATAGGCAGGCATGCAACAGTGTAAGTGAGAGTCCAGGCATCTTTTATAAAAGCAAATCCAAAACTCCCTCTAAAAATAGAGAAATGTGGTATGAGAAGTCAGACCCAGAAATGCTACCAGAAAAGAGAAGACAGAATGAAATCCAACAGCTTTGACCAACCCTCTCTTGACTGAGCTTCTTCTGAGGCTCTTCATCTGCTGCACTTTTTCATAAAATTGCAAGGCAAATTTTGCTCCCCAATACACTGGAGTCAGGCCAGAGCTACTTTACTTATTTTGGGGTGGTTACTCCAGACTTAAATCTAGTACAGAATTTAGCCCCTTTTAACACATCACCAGTTCCCCAGCTGTCATCCAGCACAGTACATTTGTTTAATCTGCAACTGCTGTTGTCTTGACAGTCCTTCAATAATAATAATTCTCCTTTCCTGAAGTCTCATTAAAGCCAGTGCAAGCATCTCTGGCCCTTGGTGCTGCAGGGAATGAGTGTAAATGAGACTGGGAAGATAAATCACACAACACAGCCCCTTGAAGGGTCACCACCTCCTCCAACCAGTCACTGGGAAGGCCTAATAGGCAAATGTAGGGGAAAAAATGGGTTTCAGGGAAACCTGGTCGTGGTTGCCACTGTCATTGCACGGATTCAGTGACTCTGCACTGACAGTCTGGACTTCACCACCCTCTCAAGGAGAGAAGCATGTTCCTCCAAGAGACAATGATCAACCCTGTTAAGCTGCTACCGCTCTTTGATTTAAAAAAAAAAAAAAAAAAAAAAAAAAAAAAAAAAAAAAAAAAAAAAGGCTTCCAACTCAGGTGTCCGAGTGGGAGGAGGTGTGACAAACACCGGTGCGGAGATCGCCGTGCCTGGGGGCTCTCCCTGGTCCCTGCGGAGCAGCGGAGCCGTGCGGGGATGCGGCGGGACAGGCGGAGCATCCTCCCGGCGGCAGAGCCGGGGCCGCGGGAGGGCAGCAGCGATTCGCGATCCGAAACGCGGGGGAGCTCGGGGAGCTTCCTTCATCACACGGGGAGCTTCCTTCATCACACGGAGAGCTTCCTTCATCACACGGAGAGCTTCCTTCATCACACGGGCAGCTCGGTAAAGACCAACCATGCGGAGCTGCTGCGGGTTTCTGTCTGGGTGAAAGTGTGAAATGTTACAGTGGCGTGCCACTCAGGGAAGCTTTTTGAGACTTTTGCTTCATCTCTCTTCTGGTTTATAAACGCTTCGGGTCAAATTCCCGATGGTGGAGCCCTCTCGGCCAGGAGGTTGGGACAAGGAACAGATCCCTTTGAACATCGTCGTCCCAAAAGCAAGCTGACTACAGACAGCAAATGACAATAACCACCTGCGGCCACTGTTTTCTCTGTCTCTTCGGAATAATGCATTTCTCTCTTGTACAGTTTTTTTCATGTAAGAATTTTCTCTGCCACGATTGTGAAAGCCCGTTGGGAAGACAGGGGAGAGGTGGAAGAGGGTCCCTGTGATGTGCAGCCTTCTCTGTCTTTCCCCCAGGCAAGCTGAGAGCTGCCAGCGCCCTGCTGGAGCCACAGATGTCTGTGAGCTCTCCCAGCTCTAGCAGTAAAACCAGAACCTGGCCAAGAAATGATTCATGACCTGGGTGCTCAGCTGATGCTGAGAGTAATTTACATCCTGACAGGTTTCACCACACCAAATGCCCCTGCTCTGTGGGGTCACTCTGGGATCAGCACCCCCAGGCTTGACTCAGGGGGAGAGCAATGTCCCCACAGCCATCCCCACCTTCCTGCACCATCCCACCCTCCCTCTGGCACTGGGGTTGGGTGTGCAGCCACTGCTTCACCCAGGGAAGATAAAAGGTCCAAGTCCAGCAGTGCCACTGTTGGCACTCCAAAGGGTGACTCCATTTAGGTTGCTCCCAGACAGGATTCAAACTAAGGGCTGGAGTGCTTCACAAATCACTTCTCTGCACAGTAGGGAGAAAGAAATTGCCATATCTCTTCAAGTAAGAAAATCTGGTGTCCCCAGTGTGTGACAGACGATGGCTATTTTTATAACAGACATGTATAATGGCCTCACAGTTGTTTTTAAAAGCAAATTCAGAGGTGAGGGGGGAAGCAACGAATATGTGGCAAAGCTGGGTGTCCATTCTCAGGGCTTGTCTGTCATTTGTTACATTTTTGTATAAAATAAGTAAGTTGTTCCCTCCCTGTCCTCCTCCTGCCCACTTTTTTCTTTATTTGTTTGGGGTTTTTTTAAAACAATGGTAATGTTAAGCCAGAAAATAAGTTGGCTTTCTAATATCACATTGGGAAGCCTTGTGGCTGGAGCTTCTCTCATATTCTCCCAAAAATACACTTCACAACATTCAATCCACCAACCAAGCCTTCTGCAAATGCCAAAAATCACTCCAGTAGGTTTCCAAATTTTGTGTGTGGCTTTCTGACACAGGAGTTGCTTGTTTTGCTGGTTTAGATTCCCACTGGTGTGGCAGTTATAACTAGCCCATAAAAGGCTGATGGATAAGCATGACATGACCAGCAGCACTGTCAGGGATGCTGGGAGAGCATCACTCTGGGTGGGTTATCAGCTGTCCAAGCAACCCTTTGCCCTCTGGGGCTCTGCAAGAATTGACTCAACAGTTATTAACCCTGGAATAAGTTATTGCTATAAACAACTTTAGGATAAAGCCTGACCTTATTTCCTTTGTGTAACTTAACCAGACAGCTCCAGAGAAGGAAATCACCTCCCTCCTGAAGTCAGGGGGAGCCTTTTTAATGGTTTTAATGAGATTGCCATCAGGCTCACAGCAAGCACACCTGCAGCGCTTCCTGGCTGTGTTTTCCTTGTAAATCCACTCTGTTGCATCTTTTGGAGGGAACAGGTGGGCCTGGTTTTCCAGCCATCAGCAGCAGCCAGCCTTGACCAGAGGAGTGTGAACAAGGACAGCTGGAGCACATGGAATTCCCAAGCTCAATGCCAGATGTGCTAAACAGACTCCATCAAAGCACAGGGAAGTGTCTTTGTGTTTTAAAAGGCAGCATGAGAAGGAAAAGCACAGAAGATGAGGAAGTTATGGGAACCCCTTGCTTTCCTTCACCAAAGACGAGACAAGGCAAGGATTTTCTGAAAAATACCTGAAAATAGCCAATGCATTAAATGTGAGCATGTAAAAATGTTTATGGGAATTTTTATATGCAAAATCTTGGTGATTATTCAAAAGAGTAAAATTTCAGCATTTCAAGGAAGTCCTGTTTCCTAATTTCTGAGAAGCGTGTCCTCTGCACTGGCCTGAGTGATAAGAGCTCAATTCACAGTTCTACCATTTCACTTCCTTTTGCTTCTGTTTCCCCAAGCACGAGACAGAGCCCATCAGAATTTAGCCCAGATTCTGGCAATCTATTTTACCATTGCTCTTGTCAACACAGCAAGCCTCTCATTCTATTTTCAGGAGACACTTCAACACCAAAGAGACTAATTACCTCTACTGCAAGGAAGGCTTGGTCTCTTCAATGCTTAGTTCATTTTTGGCTCACAGGGCAAAATGTTATATAAAAGTCTGACAGGATGTGGCAGGATGCCTTTAATGGCTGCAGCAGGTCTGTGTGGTACAAGAGACAGCTTTGAGATAAGATTATATTTTGAGGCCCCTGCCTAAGCCAGGCTGGCCCCTGAGCTGCTGTGCCAAGCTGGAGCACACACTCAGGGCTGGGCATGACCCTCACCCGACCAAGCATGTGACACAGCAGCTAAAAACCAACTCCTCTCACCCTCCACATCCCTGGGAAACCAGATCTGCTGTTGGGAAGAGTATCACCTTTTGCAGTGAGGATGTAGAGCCAGTTCCCATCTCTGCAGCCCCTCAGGTGAAGCTGCTGTAAAGCAGGGTTGGCACTGTGGGGAACTAATCCTGCCTATAAATAACCATGTTAAACTTCTAGTGGGGATAGCTCCTGCAAGGAGAGCCATGGAAGCCTGCAGGGATCCAGGCTTCTTCTCTGAAGGTAGTCAGATGAGAGCCATTCATAAATTTGGGGTTTGGTGGGGGTTGTTTTGCTTTGGTTTGGTTTAAGACAAGCTCACATCCCCAGTTCTGCTCTATACAAGGCCCCCAAACTACACTGACCACATCTGAGCCATCCTGGCTTCTCTGGTGCTATCAGGAAAGTAAAACAGGTTTTGTTCTGCTGAGCAGGAGGTAGCCACCCCAACAATCAAACCAGCCATGTTCAGCCAAGAGTGTGTACAGAAATAACAAATTGTGGCTGTTTTCCTTAGCACTGGATTATCCCTGTTTCATGTGCTTGCCATAGCTCCTCTGATGCCACAGCTCCCTCCCTGTTCAGGATCCCCTGACTGGCATTGCCAGCAATCCTTTCTGTCCTCAGCCTCTTGACTTGACTTTGACATCACCACATGACTGGAAACTCTCTCTGAGTAAGAGGCAAGGGATCAATGTCTCCAGGGAATGAGTTTCTCTTTAAGGCTGCTACAGATCTTACTGCTGCTTCTCAATGAATGGCTCTACATCAGCCCTGCTCTGTTTCAAAAATATGCATTAATTCAAGAATGCAGGAGCTGTGGCAGCCTGGGCCACAGAGATCTGACTCATCCCAGCTGCTCTGTGTGCATGTAGGTCACATGGAATGACATCCATTAGGAGGCACAGTACAATAAATTCACTCCAAGGGCCAGTGACTCCTGCTTTGCATGCAATGCTTGGGGAGAAGACAAAGTAAGCGAGTTCATAACAAGCTTTAATTGAGCAGAAACCTAGACATCCCCTACATTCCCAAACACCAGTGAGAGTGAGTCATATTTCCTCCAGGCATGTTACTATTTTCCACACCAAGCTCATACAAGGTGTTCCCAGAGCTTGTTATCCCAGAATTTCTCTTTCTTTTCATATGACTGTGCTCAGACCCCAGAAGGGCAAGGTGAGACCTTGGAGGGGTCTGAGCACAGCTAAGAAAAGATATGGTTTTAGCTCAGCTGTGGGGCATTTCTCACTACTCTCTGAACCACTGTTGGGATTTAAACATGTGAGAACAACAAACAAGAAAAAACAAAAAGCCTGCTCTTGGTGGGCTACACTTCCATGGCACAATTCACACTGAGGGATCCTTGTCCATGCCTGAGACAAAACCAGGCTGAAATGCAGGGTTCTGAGAGAGCCTGGAGTCATCCATGCACTGGTCCAGGTTCTCGAGGCCTGAGCCAGGTCCAGCCCAGCACAACCAGGGGAGATGTGTTTAACCAGTAGCAGGCTGGGCTTTGCCTTGGGGCTTCAGTGGACAGCAGCTTCACTTCAACCCAGCAGAGTCTCCTTTGGCCCAGAGACGTTAAACAATGGTGCAGAACAGCACCCCTGAGGCACCAACAGAGGCAGGAATTTAGGACAGACTTTTTAGGCAACCCCAGAGCTGTCCCCAGCTCCCTGGGGCTGGCAACCTTTGTGAATTGAGCCCCAGAGCCTGATTTCCCTGAACAAAATGGAAAACTCAGGATGACAGAATACCCTGAGTTGGACAGGACCCATAAGGACTATCAATGCCAGACCAGAGTTTAGCCCTGTGCAAAAATGACAATGATTTCCCCCTGCCTGCCCCTGCAATCACAGACTCCACCTGGACTTGCACCACAGAGAGTAACTGATAATGATCCCAATACATGGAAGGAACAACACCCCAAACATTTTGATTTGCACCTATTATCTCTCAACCTTCATAGGATTAATTTCTCTGCTCCCCCTCCCCATAGCAAACTTTCTGGTGGTGAACCCTTTTGTTACTTGTCAAGTGTCAGTTGGGGTATTTGCCATCTCTGTCTGGGTTTGTCTCTGGATTCATTGGCAGCAATAAAAGCTTCCCTAATACCAGGAATGTGACAGCTGTCAAAAAAAAAACCCCAAAAAATCTGAGATTTACTTCCAGGTTTGGTAAAAAAAAAAAAAATTAAAAAAAAAAAAAATTATTGTGATAAAATCAGATCAATGCTGAATGAAAATTACTTTGCCCTGCAAGAGCACTTTCAAAATAATCAACAGCAGCTGTGGTTCTGGCAACAACTGACATCAGATTTGAAATAACAGGGGTGGTTTGGGAAAATCTTGAGAAAATTGCTTAGGTCTTGTCGGAGAAACAAGTCTCCAAGCAATAATGACTGATGCCTCAGGCTCTCAGCATATGCTGAGGGAGGTGTCCATCTTCACCCTCTTCCAGTTTATCACTACCAAAATGATGTGCTCGGATCTTATAAAGGCTTGACCAATCCAAAAGCCACTGGAGAAGATAATGTAAGCAAAGCTCATGAAAAACAAGTGTCACTAAATATATCAAGTCCTCATCCTTATGTCTATGGGGTGAGAAGGAGAAAATGAACCCCAAAACAACTGCCAGGATTTTATGCTTTCTTTCAAAACTTGGTGCATTTAAAACAGCCAAAGGTTCCACCCCTGAACTGGAGGAACTGAGGTGGGAGTCAGTTGAGCAGTTTCCATCTCCCTGGGCAGCACTTCCTCTACACAGATATCAGGAAACTTCCCTTCACCCTCCTGTACTGTCAGGAAAACCAAGCTGGAAAGCAGGCAAAAATTAAGATTATCTTCCTCTAACACTGACAATCACAGAGAGGAAAACAGTTTAAAAAGAACCCCAAACAACACATTTTAAAAAACAAAACCCAACTTGCTGGGAAAAAACCCAGCAAATTTTGAAAAACACTTTGTGAAGTCTCTAGCAATGAAGTGGATGCTGGCCAAGCTGCCATCACTATTGCCATTCTCTGACAGGGCAAAGCATACTGAAGGTGTATTTAGAAAGTCACACTCCCAGCCCAAACTTCACAAAATTATTGGTTTGTTTATAAAAATAACTTTCACTGAACCCCAATACTGAACCCTTAGCTCAGACGATTTTCTGAAAGCAATGTGTTTTATTAATATAGAGATTAGAGTTCTGTTTAGCATTTTTCCTTACATTTGTTCAATCTTTCCTCAATTTCACATGAAATTCTGCAAGCACGCCATCCTTTGACAAGGAACCCCAGGAGGTCGCACCCACACTTTGAGGAACTCCCCTCCATTCCCCTTCTTCATGTTCTGAACCAGGTTCCTTCATCTGATGCTCCCTTCCAAGTTCCTCCACTGGAAGATGAACAGACAATTCCTGTTGACAATCTCCATGTCATTCATGGAGAGTGAAAAATCTGAGAGAAAAAAAAACCTGCCCACACCTTACCTATTTCTAGCCTAGTCTATTATTTTATGTTTCTGACCTGATTCCCAGGGTGCCAACTCCACTGTCAGTAATGTAACTTAAAAGTGTAAAATACAGGAAACTGAACTACACCATGGCAATTAGTGGGGAAGAAAAACCACATGGATGATTTCTTCCTTGACAATATTTTTCAATAAAAAACTGTACTTTTTCTCCACTAAAGACATCAAGTATATATATATATATATATATATATTTGGAGTTCTCCACCGAAAAATGAGGGAAAACAAATGAAAACACCCAGCCTTTGTTGGTTCAGTTTACCAATGCATTTCAAGTCAGAAATCCCAAAATAGTAGAAATTCATACTCCAAACAAATTTCTTGCTTAGTTCACAAGCAGGAAGTTTGTCAGGACTAAAATGATCCTTTCCTTCCTTAAACTTACAGTGTAATACAATTCATGGAGCCATTGTAATTCTGTGGGAAGAACGTTTGTGAGTGACAACTGATTAAGATTTGGGGAGGGTTGTTATTATTCCAACTTGCAAAATAAAGTGTATGTGACAGAGAACATAAGGAAATGGTGTCAGTGCCATTCCCCATAAAATTTAAAAAAATCTGCCAAATTTTGAATCCAGGGCAAAGCAGGGGAATGGACCAGGCTGAGTTTCACTATCCACATGGGAATTAAAAAAAAAAAAAAAAGGCACAAATTCCCCGGAGGAAACTAGTTAAATATTCTCCCCACCTCCCTCCTCTTATTCATTCGCTCCGTTCCTTTCAATCGGCGGGGTCCCATGGCGACCATCGTGGGAGAAAAGCATCCTCTCCAGCCGCCGCGCTCGCCATGGCAACCGGCACGTCAGCGCCGGCAGCCGGGCCCCGCCGCGGGCCGGGGGCAGCCCAGCCCCGGGGCCCTCCCGGCGTCCCCGCGGTGTCCCCCGGTGTCCCCGGTGTCCCCCGTGTCCCCGGTGTCCCCGGTGTCCCCGGGGCGGCCGCCCCGCCGCGCCCGGCGCTGTCCGCGGTGCTGATGGCCCCGACGGGGCGGGAGGCGCGCCCGGGACCTGCCGGGGGGCGGCCGCATGATCCGCAGCGCACATGACACGGAAAGGAGCTGGGCAGCCCAGCCAAACGTCATTTTTTGTTCCTCCGGTGAAGAAGAGGGGTGGAACAGCCCGTGCCTCCCCTCGGGCGGCTTTGCCAAGAGCCGGGAAGAGGCGGCTGCAGACCTGGAGGTACCTCGTGGTTCCCAGCATGACCGGGACCTTCCCAGACGTGGCTCCACTTGGGATAACCAGCAGAGCAAGGAGGAGACCAGCGCCTCTGGGATTATGCTTTGGAGCAGGTATGTGGGTGCATAGGGGCTGTGCTGAGCGCTGCTGTAGCTACAGGGGTAATTCTCCCTGCTTGATCTTTTCCAGTAATTTATCTTGTGGGTATTTACTTATGTGCATTTAAATCACTTGGGGATTAGCCAGGAGGACTCATTCCTCAGGAGGAAATGTTCTGTAGGGCTTGAATTTTAAGCTTATTCTGCTGAAAGCAGGGGGGGGTGTAGAATTACTGCAGAATAACTCTGTATATTTTCTGGACAAACCTACATTCTCTCTACCTATATTCATTATCTTTCAATTATGTTACTTATTTGTTTGAAACAACCTCCTGACATCATCAGTTCAGTGAAAACAGAAAATTACTTTTCAGCAATGGAGAAGACTGATCTGCTCATCTGGTTTTATCTGTCTAAATGCATTCAAACAGCTCCTTTCTTCCTCATGTTATTGCTATAGAACAGCTGCTTTTGCATTTCTCGGTCATTAATTTGAGATCATCCTTTCTGAAAGCACTGTCTCCCTTTTTCCATGTGGGTGCCTTGATGCAGCTACTCAGGGAAACCCCACAGGCAGAGGAATCTTTGCTTGCCCACAGCCAGCACAGGCAAGAGGGCTGTTCTGGTTTAGCTAATTCAGGCACAGACTCTCTAAGAATGCATAGCAATATTTCTCATTTATCCAGCTGGCTTCCAGCATGTCAAACAGTATGTTGGCTCCACGGAGAAACGGGGAAGTAAAGCTGCCTTCTGCTTTCAAAAGGCCATTTGTGTGTATGAGGCAGGATTCAGAGCTGGTTCTTTCTGGCAAAGGTTCTCAGATCTGGTTCTTGCAGGTTTGCTGTTAAAGTCGCTCTTAACCGCTTAAACAAGTGGCTTGGTTTGCAGAAAAACTGGTTCCAACCCAGAGGCATCCTTAAAAGCTTATTTGGGTGTCTAAATGTGGATTTTTTTGAAACTTGATTTATGAGGAAGCTTGACTTCTGATTTATTTTAAGCATTCTGGTCTCAGATGAGTCAGTAAGGGGAGGAATCTCTACACCTTAGACACATTTGGGGAGCTGTGCTCCTTGTCTCAAAGTAAGAGCTTGCAGACTCTCACTCCCCCACAGCTCTCCTGTGAGGCCTCTGTTTGCAGAGCTGTGCAGTGCAATTCCCTCACCTGGGTCACACCATACAGCCTCCATCTGCATTTTCCTTTGCAGCCCCACCAGGCACCCTCTCTCAGGTGTTGAACAGAGAGCAATTTCAGCCAGACAATGCAGAACAAACCCCTAACACCCTCAGGTGGAGTCAGCTCACCCTCCCCACCAGTTCTCCCAGTACCAAAATATGATGCAGCCCTTGTGTGTTTGGGATTTCTGCATTCCAGCAGCTTCCATCTTTCCCTAGACTTTCTCTCTGGCAGGCAGCAAATGCAGTTCTTGCAACTGGCACCCTGTCCACAAAGGCATCTCCAGATCAGGGGCCAGCAGCAGGCTGACACCTTGGCTCAGAGGCTTCTCCTAGGCTGCTTTTATCCTCCCTGAGCCTTGCCCAGCAGAGAGACTCCCTTCCCACAATCATCTCCACATCAGGCATTTCCAACCCAGCTTTGGGCTGTTCATGGCCTTCAGCCCTCCCAGCTTCTCCAGCCAAGCTGGTGTAGGATGACTGAAATGCTCTCAGCCATGGCCATATCCTCTGGCAGAGGCCAGTGTGAATGTTGTTCTACTGCTTGTGCAGGTCTGCTCCTCTCATTCCTACCAGATAAATCCTCCTGGAAGCATCTCAGGCATGTCTGGTTATAAAGCCACCACTGCCACCCCTCTCTCTGTCACCGTGTCTGGCACAGGGATCTGTGCCCTGTGAGCACCAGGCCCATGTTACCAAAAAGGGTCAAGAGCCCCATGAGAGGAATGCTGGCATCCCAGAACAAACATTCATGCAAAAATCCTGGTGCCACATTAATGTCTTGTGTGACAAGAAAGTACTTTGCACAAGATTACCTGGCAAGAATTCCTTTCTACATAACCTTCTCACACAAAACCAACAGCAAAAAACCAAACCCCTCAGGTTCCCCTAGCAGGAGAACTCATGCTCCCTGCTGGTGAGAGGGTGAGCTGTAATGCTGGTGCAATTTCCCTGTGGGGGAGAGGGTGAGAATTTCCAGGAGATGGGCAGAGAAACCAGCCAGGCGTGAGATTCACCACCTCTTATCTGTCAACACCCACCATGGCAGAGCAGCCCTGGCAAGCAGCATGTTCCTCACATCCAGCAGAAGAATGTGATGTGCTGTGCTGTGGGCAGGACCTGGTGTTGCCAAAAATTAATGCAAGCCCGTGGGAGAGAGCATCTATATTTTTACCTCTGAATCATGAAAGGGTACAGCCTAGCCATGCCCAAGGACAGACTCAATCCCCATTAGGGAGGACAAAAAAAGCCTCCAAAGCTGTATTTCAAGCTTCTCTACACTCTTCTTGGACAATTCCAGTAGGTGGAAGCTGTTGTGACAGCAGAGTTGGAAATTAAGTCAGTACTTCTGCTTTCTCCCACTTTTTTGTGCCCCCACAGTCACACTGGGCACAGACCTGGGTTCTGCCACCATTTTTAGATTATCATTTTTAGACATTTAATGCTAATCTGGAGTTTTGCATACTAATCCCAGCAGCAGGAGGATAAAATAAAGCCCTCAAACACTTTTAAACCCACGGGGCTGTCCTTTAGGGGCAAGAGTTGCATCTCTAAGAAGAGACTTGCAACCATTGTGTACCTGTTTGTGAACAGTGTGGTGCCCTCTGAGGAGGTGAGGGTGTCTATCTGGGTAACACTGAGCACAAATCTGGCTCATATTTTACCACTGCCTGTACCAGAGCAGAATGTTGGGTGTAAGTGCACCCTGCAGTTACAGTAAGGGCTCCTTCTCAGTGCCAACAGAGAATAAACATCTCAAGGTTTAAGTGCATGAATAATTAGTGGGTTTTAGCAACTTACCCCAGGTTAATAGACCTCCAGTGACTTCCTCTAGGTCAGTCTTAACCCCCTCTAAATACATGAGAAAAATTCTCCAGATGCAGGGAAAAGCCATTGCTCCCAGGACATTTAAAACCACAATGAACTTCAGGAGATGGCAACATCTATTAAGGAAACTCAGCCAAAATTCAGTGACTTGTGACTTGTGTACAGGTTTGAATCCTTCTTGCTCATCAAAATCATGCCTTGTGGAATTGTCCTTAACCCAGTGCTCCAGGTCACAGTAGTTACTCCAGGTGTGAGCTGACAGACCCAGAAGGAATAGATGGACCTTGTCCTTGTTCCAGTTAGCTACTGCATGCCTCCCTCCTTGCTAAGCTCAGTTAGAAGGATGAAGCTGAAAAAGGATTCTTCCCCAAGAAACCAGTACAAGAAACAAAAATTGATTCCAATCCCAGCAGCTGTTGCAGTATTACACCCTTGTCCTCAGTTTTAATACCTTGTTAAAATAGTCAGAAAAGAACTTGAAGAGTCAAAGAAGGCTGATGGTTAGGAGCCTGCCTGGGTGCCCTGAATTTCCTCCAGCATACAGCAGATATCCTTTAGATGTGCTGAAAATTAGAACTTTTCCTTCTTTTATTTGATTCCATCCATATTTCCTGCTCCCATGACCTCACCCCTCAGTACAGGCTAGGCCCTCAGATCCTGATCTATGATGCAAAAACACAGATCAACTCACTCAATCAGCTCAGCTCAGAGGCTTTCACCATCAGCCATGTCCACACCAGCACTGCTAGCACTATCCATGAGCCAATCCATGCTCACAGTCGTGTCATCCTTGGCTATCACACTGCAGGACAGGGATCTCCAGCAGCTGGGTGAAGCTAGAGAGCAGGCAGCAGCACGTGAGATGAGAGTACAGATCTCAAAGGCCTCACCACACTCAAAAGATGTTATTCTCCTGCTGGAATAGGGGCAGATGTTCCCTATCCCCACACACTGGAATGCTGAGAGTGAAGAACACACTTCACCTCTAGAGGTTTTCAGGCTTTGCCCAGAGGAGCCGCCCAGAGAACAGAAACGCCTTCGCAAGAGGAGCAGGGCAAAGAGCTGAGCATTTTTATGAGCACCAGAGCAGAGAAAAGGGCTGGCAGGGAAGCTGTGTGCTTACAGAAGCATGTGCATCCGCATTCCTCCACTGGCAGCAGGAGGACTAAATGGCCTCAATGTGCTCAACAGCCACGGCTGCACAGCAAGGGACAGAGAGAGGCTGAAACACTGCTCCTCCACAAAGGCACTTCTGCATTGGCACAATGCACGCACAGCGCAGCTCATTTGAATTTAGGCGGGGTGGATGTCACCTTCCAACATCTCACAGCCAGACAAAAGCCCCCCTCCCCCACTCTGATTCAATTTGCTCACACTCCTAATGTTGATTACACTCAGTTAGATGAAGCATTTCTCTTCCAGTCTGGCAGCTCTTCCCGAGATACTCTCCAGAGAGGGAACTTTATGGAGTAAATGACCAGCTTAATGCTTCTGAAATAACTTGCTGGGCCAGTGCTCGCCTGGTGTTTTGCAGCTATGATGCAGAGAGGTAAAATATGTTGAATAAAAAAGCCCCTCTGTTAGTGCTTAGGTCAAGTAATGTACAATGATCTGCTTATTTAGCTGCATTTCTAATCTTGAAAAACACTAGTAGGGAAACAAAACGCTTTTTCTTTTGATTAAACATTTTTTTAAAAACCCATTTACTGCATTCCTTTGTGAGTTTTATTTTCTTTTGCCCTTCCAAATTGCAATGGACGCTGCATTTTTAGACAGGACAGTGAACATTTCTAGGCAGGACAGAAACACACAGTGACTATGCCATATGGGATTTGTGCAACAGCCAAGTACACGTGGCAGTGACTTCATGAAGTTCTTGTGGCTCAAACAGTTAATCTCTAAGTAACAGATCTGTTTTGGAGAGCTATCAGCTCAAAATGGAGCTATTTTGTCTCCAAACTGCAAATTAAGGTCAGTAAAATGGAACTGTGGCACCAGGAAATCCCTCTTCAATGATTATGAGTCATCTTGCATGCTCTTTCTTTTCCAAAGTTAATGCACAAAAAAAGTGGGGGTTTAAACAGAAATACAGAAAGGCCTCATATCCTCTTTAAAAGGATTCCCATTCTAAAATGCTTGAAAGATAAAGTGAGATTTTTGGAACTGCTGAATCCATGCAGACTCATAATTACTGGAAAGCAGCCATTCAGGTCAGTATTATATTGGTTTAAAGGGAAAATTATTATAAGCATTTTTGTTAACTAAAAATGTAATTAGGCCTCGCCTACTTGCTATAGGTAGATTTTACTTGTTGTGCTTCTAAATTATTGATTATGGACCTTCAGGGCAGAGGGAGTTGACAGAACTCATCACTGTTTTTTTATGGATCTGATATTTGCAAGTTGAATGGTTCACTAACACTGAAACCACATTTCAGCAAACAATGCAGCAAACACAGACCTGGGAATTGGGGATGAATGACCTAGCAACTCATGGTATCTCCAGTTATTTGCATCTCAGACCCCTAAAGAGTTGTGCCTATGCTGAGCTTTTTATGGTTGTGTTTCCTTTTGGAGCATTACTCATAATGCAGAAGTTCAAGCCTTCACTACAAAAAAAGAATCTAAAAAAACAGAATTGCTCACTGAAGAAAAATATATGCTGGGCCATAGATATTCAGGCTCTTAGTACTAAATCAGGGCATGATCCTGATCTCAGTGCCACATAAGGAAAATAGGCTTGAATAGAGATCATTTAAAACAAAAGAAATTAGTTTCTGGTCAATTTGAAGAAAAAATTATCTATGACTAGGAATGCAGGAATCTCAGAGTACAGTGGTTGATCAGATGGCATTTTACTTTTTTAAAAAATGAAACAAGTAATTGCTGTTCACATGGTGAAATCCTAGGCTCAAGTTAGTTAAACTCCCTATAATTGCACAAATATTTTCACCTGTGCCTCGTGGGCAGTGTGCTAAATGATCTGGGAACTTTCCAGAGAACAATCAAAAAATTCAGCTTTGGTTGCCCCTCAGTTGGGTGCCTCTCCCGTTCCACTGACAGTGAGGAACCAGCACCACACAGAACCAGCTGTGCTGAACATGGGCAGCTCTTCCCACCCTTGTGTTTCTTCCTCTGCCAGCAAAGCTCTGACACAAGGCAGCTGGATTCACCTCCTGGAATTCTCCTTCCTTGGAACACCCACTGGTTGCTCTCCACTGGGGTCACACACTGCCCAGGGCTGCTCAACTCCTGTCTTCTCCAAGCCCTGTTTGCAGGGCTGACTCTTAGGCAAGATGCATCAGAAAAAAAAAAAAAAAGCCAAAAATTATTATCTGGGCACTACAACCTTGTAACTATTTTGGGGTCTATGCACCTGCAAAACTAAATGTGTCAGGTCTGAGCAGACACAGTGAGCAGATTTGGCTCACAAGGGGAAATATCATGAGAACAGTTTTAGCAACTCTGCGTGTCTTAAGAGCTTAGAAAGGCCATTTCATCCTTGTACCAGACTTCCACTGCTCTTCAGTACTGGTCAAGACATTTTATCTCATTATTCTTCTCTGAAGTTTCATTTATACAGCTGGCTATTTTTAAATGGCACATACTTCTGCACGGCAAGAAGAGAAATTAAGGAAGAAAATTATCCCATAATGTTCCTTTCTGTCTAGTTAATAGGCTCCACGTGTATTATTTTATTACAGATAATTCTAACAGGTAATTTAACAGGTTGCACTGACAATGCATCCTGCCACTCTGCCAGACACACACAGCAGCCCAAATGCCCTGCCAACAGCTGGTGACAGCAGGAATCCTCCAGGGAGTAGATCCAGACAAATGAGGGTGGGGAAAGACAGGCAGGAGCCCTCTGAAAAATCAGGAAACATCTGGCTGGCAAAGCCACTAAGAAAATGATGAGGGAAGGCAACCAAGGAAGAGGGGGAAGGCAAGGCCAGGCAGCCACAGCTGTCCAGCAGAGGAGGGGACAAGGGACAATCTATGACCTGCTGACAGTGCCCCTTCACAAGGCACAGTGTTACACCAACTACAAGCTCTAAAAAGCTAGAGGGAAAAAAAACACCACAAACTTCTATAACCACACCAAGCAATTAATACAGCTTTTCTTCTTCCACATCTGACCATTTTTTGCACTGCATTATTGAAGGGGACATGTGAAACTGCATTCCTTTGTGAGCACAAAGGATGAGATCCCAAATTCATCCAGTGGCTCTGTGCCTTCATGCTTCACTCTGAGTAGGCAGACAAGGAGAAAATAATAGGTGGTAGATGCAAAGCCAGAGTAGGCACAGCAAAAAGCATCAGCAAAACTTTGAAAAAGGCCCATCAGAAAGCAAACCTGAGAATTTGGCTCATTTGGAAAGCTGAGGAGGATGGTGGTGGCTTTTTGAGCTTGTTTATTTGGCTTCTAGAATGAACTTTTTGATCTGCTCATGAACTGAATCCTGATTTATCTTGCACATTATCAAGCCCTGGAGTTTAGCATTCACAGAGCATACAAAGTAGAAAATACTTTGTATGTCTAGTGAGTAAAAGGTTTTGCATGTCAAGATGATGACTGAAAGGACATCAGACAGCAGCAGCAGGGTGTTTGCATATGTATAGTCACTAAAATTAGCTATTTTTCCATTTTGTCCCTGAGACAGGCTAAGACCAACCCAACCATCTGGCTAAACCCAACCCATCTAGCAATTTAGGCATAGAACAGGAGACCACACCCATCACATTCCGTGGTGTGTCTGCCAGCAGGGTGCAGGAGAACAATTTCACACAGGTAACACCCTCAGACAAACTGTTTGTCACAGGCAGTGATATTTGACAGGTGATAGGTTTGGTGTCACCATAGATATTGGGACATTGTTATCCCACGGACAAGAACGATGGCCCAAAGTGCACGCTGCCAAAGTCCAGAGCGCTCCCCTAACTGCCTTAAAAGGTTTGAGATCCTGGCAGGAGGTCAGAGACCCCCCTGCACAGAACTCAAACACTGTCTTTGATCTTAGTCCACAGAAGAACTTTCAGCTTGCAAAAAAAAATTACAAACCACAAGAGTGTAATAAAAAATGATAGTTAGTAATAGTAGTTAAGTAATCACAAAGTACAAATGTAGAATATTAAGGTTTTTAAGATAAAGTCAGAAGAGACAACATAGAAGATCAAAGTGTAGTCCTTGTCCTTTTTGTTCTTCTTCTTGTCATCCATTTTCTGCTATGATAGCAGCACATTTAGATTAGTTTAGAGTAGAAGCAAACTGTCTAACATAAGTGATAGGTATTAGTAATTAACTGTAAATATAAAACACATATTATCTAGTGTAAAAGCAAAACACCATCTTGTCAGTCAAGAGTCAGCTCCCGACCCTGCTGCAGCAAAGACCTTAGCAAAACACAAAAGCAATGTAACAAATCAAAAAATAGTAAGCAACCTTAAAAACCTGAGCTGACAAATTCCAACCTCTTCTTCTGACACGAGGCTTGAAAAAAGAACTTTCTATCTAAAATCTCAAAATCTGCCAGAAGCAAAATCTGACAACTGGCGTCCCTGGGTGGGCACAAGCAGAACCCGTCACACACCCCAAAGGCCTCTCACTGAAGGGCTCCCAGAAATTCAGCTCACCTCATCCACAAGGCTCTAAGGATAACTCAAGATCAAAACAGTCATTCTTCCAGAGGTGAAGGTGCTCAATCCCAGGGAGTCTCCTTGGGCAGCACCCCAGCCGCAAGGGAAGGGCTTCCCACCACAGACATCCTGCCCCAAATAAAACCACACAAAAAGGGGGCTATAACCTGATCTGCTCAGGGCTTGTGGACATACATGGTAATGGTCCAGAAATTACCTGGGGACCCTCTGTGTTGGTCAAGGAGTCCTGCCCTTCTCATTCCCCCCATGAAGGCAGGGTTGGGGTCATGGTGCAAAGGGCACAGATGTGGAATGGGGCTGTGAGGAACAAAAGTGAAAGGGTGTGGAAGGGTGTGGAAGGGCATGAAAGGCTGGCAGCCACCTCAAACCAGCCAGGGAATGGGATGGGATCCCCTTGGCACAGCCTGTCATACCACCAGCTACAGTGGAACCCAGAAGCTGTATTTCAGTGTTACCCCAGAAATACAGAACTCAGAGTATATATTTCTACTGCTGAGAATATTCTTTTGTAGGTTAAGGTGGGTTTTTCATACACAGCTCAAGAGAACCTTTTCTCTCCTCTCTATCTGCAGCATGAGCAAAAGACGTGGCTGAGTTTGCTGGCAGCATGGATAACAGCAGTGGT
>VZUI01039257.1:0-49641 GCA_013401135.1 Cettia cetti
TGTTTACATTCTTTCTTATAGGAGGGACCTTCTTCTGATGTCCCTCTGGGATGACCAATTGATTGAAAAGTTTACCTTTGTGTTACCAATCAAATTGGCCTCTGACATTCTGTATAAAGAGGAGCTCATCCCACAATAAAGGGAGAACCCAGTGACCACTTTCTAAAGGAGCCTGCCCCTCTTCCGTTCGTGTCTGTGGCGACAATGTAGAAAACTGTGGTTGTATATACAGCTTGTTATAGTTGTTGCAGTTACCAGATCTGTGCATGGAACAAATTGTGGGCCAGCAATGAAACACTTTTTTTTGCCAGCATGCATTATAATGCTGCCTAATCCCTGACGGGAAGTCTCCCCGAGGGGAAATTGACTCAGCAGTTTGTTTGTGCTGGACTCGCTTCATGTCAGAAGGTGTTCAGTAATGCATCTGTGGGAGCAAGGCCTTGCCCAATGTAGAGAGAGCCATGCTTTCCAGAGTTAAAGATGCATTATTAGGCTTCTCCTCAGGAATGCCTTTTCCAGAATGGGTAAAACTTGGGAGACTTTTTTATGAAAGGCTATGAGAATCCACTCCAAACTATTCCTGCCTTGGTTTTTCTGGAGTAACTTCTCCAGCCTCAGCCCTTAACTGCAGTAGCAGAAAGAGTTCCATGTATTTTCACACAGGCTCACAGTGCACTGCTAGAGCTCGGTTACATAAAGCATCATTGCAGGCTGCACTTTATAGCGGAGTTTTGGGCACGCTGAGTCATCACTATCCACAGTTTACACGGAGCTGAGTGTTAAAATCAGCTGACTTGAGATGTGAAGAGCATTTCAAACAATTTGGTTCCAGAGAGTTTTTAATCTTTAAGCCTTTCCCATATTACTTAGCCTTGGGGATAGTGAGTCTGCATGTTTAAATATTAGTATATAAACAAATTTCCACATTTTGTGTGTATAATGCTTACTAGATTTTTGGCTCGGCTGCCATGATAGAAACTTTCCTGCCGATTAAGTCAAGTCCTGCCAGTTAAGGTAGCGCTGTTTATCGCTCAGTACTCACTGGGTTTTTCCCTTTGTAATTTCTTCCCTTCCAGGAGAAAAGCCGTTCAGTTGCAGCTGGAAGGGCTGTGAGAGGAGGTTTGCACGGTCTGATGAACTGTCTCGGCACCGCAGGACGCACACCGGCGAGAAGAAGTTCGCCTGCCCGATGTGCGAGCGGCGGTTCATGCGGAGCGACCACCTCACCAAGCATGCGCGGCGCCACTTGTCGGCAAAGAAGTTACCCAGCTGGCAGATGGAGGTCAGCAAGCTCAGCGATGTCGCCGTGCCGCCAGCGTCTGCCACCGCCCAGTGAAAGGACTGCTCTGGAGACGGTGGAATTAACCGCTGCTGCTGGGATAGGCCGGCTGAAAAAGGCTTTTTCTCCTGGTCTGTGGTTCTCCTGCACTGGCTGCTGACAGCAGTACAGAGAGGCAAAGGCAGCCTGCACCCAGTCACAAAAGATGTTGCTGGGAGAACCGGCGGCTGACTGGAGTAGCGGATGTCTTTTGCACTGGTGAGGAGAGAAAGAAAGGGAAGGCTCTAGAGGAGAGCAGCCACATTGTGCCAGTTTTGAATTTTGCAAATCACTTGTGTATGCTCTAGATCCAGTCCCGTGCAAGTGTTCCTGAAGGCTTGTTGCTCGTGCCTGAGACCAACTCCAGTTTTAGCTGTCAGTTGTCCGTCTTCAGTAGGCGCAGACAAGGACAGCAGCAATATACAAGCACGGGCTTAAAAGCCCAGAACCCACCTGCGTAAGATAATCTAAATCAGTTTTGCTACTTCTGCCGCCTTTGCTTGGTAGGAATCTTTTCCTGCTAACCTTTCTCCAGCCCCATCATAATCAATGATTTGGTCCAGACTCTGGAGATTTTAGGCATTTTCTCCTGCATGGGGTGGTTGACACACCCAGCTTTACACTGCTGTGTCCAGAGGGGCTTGGGATGGGCATGCAGTGGCACTGCATGGGCAGTCAAAGGGCAGGAACGTTTCTGAATCCTTATTAGCTTTGTAATGTTTTTCCAGCTGCTTTGGCAAGCTTTGTGATTGTTACAGCTGGTTATACCTGGGCATCGCATGATGCTTCTGCTTTTGTGTTGCTTATGGTTTCCCTTCCACCTTTCACTGCGCTTGTCATGAGCCGATAACGAGGCACCTTGAAGACAAACTTGGTAACTGTAAACTACTCTGGTTGATAAAAGAAAAAAACCAAGAATCTTAGGCTTCTTGATTGTGTTATTCTTTGAAAGGCAGTTTATGCTAAAATTGAAATGGATATATTATGTATAGTATTAAATTAGAATGTTGTGATTCAAAGAGGAAAACAAGGCAGCAAAGACACCAGCCTAGAATTTAAACCAGCTTTTGTGACAATGCATCAATTTTCACTATTTGTATTTTATCATATTATGTTGAGGACACATATCAGAAAGTGAATGGTTTGAAAATAGCATATTAGAGCTGCTTTTTGTGACTACTTTAAAGATTTGCACATTTCTTATGTTGTACTTTATACTTTGTTTACAATAAACCAATTTTCTTTAATATCGACCTCTTTTTTCTTTTTTTTTTTTTTTTAATTCATAGTGGAACTTATCCCTTTGCAAGGAAAATTACCTCAAAATAAAATTGTCCCTTGTTGACCAATGGAACACTATCTTTTAATTTTTTAATATTTTTTAAGCCCTATAAAGCCCACAGGAGTGGAATTTCAAGTGTGTGCTTACTATTTTGGTTTGGTATTGAGTTTTCTGTCCCAGCTCTTCATCCCCCTGCTTTTCTTCAGCCCCCGAAGCTAATCATGCCTATGTGGGCCGTTATGCTGATGAGAAGTATTTCCTTTTTGCTGGTGCTCGCACTGCCTTCCTCAGGAAGGAACCTGGTTGTGTTCCTGAGGGGCTGGCTGTGGGGCAGAGGTGGTGGCTCTACCCCCACAGTGTGGGATCCAGGTCCCCTGTGGCCCTCCCCAGGGCCAGCAGGCATATGGTGCTAGCACCATGATGGGCTGAAGGTGGGCTCCAGGCTGGGGGTTTGCCTGCCCTATTAAAGCTGTTGCTGCAGGAGTCCCCCTGCCAGGACGAGAGCAGGGAATTGGGGCTCTCCCATCTCAGGGCAGAGGCTGGGCAGCCTGGCTTCTCTGTCCGCTGCCCCTGCATGCCAGTGGTGGCCATTGGTGCTGTTCTTCTGAGCTCTTCTGCCTCCTGTCGCGACTCCCCTGCCTGCAGGGATCCTCAGATTTCACAACCAAACGGATGCTGATTCACTGCCCTTCCCTGCTGCGGGTTTGGGGCAGAGGCACTCCTCACCTTATCCTGTGTGACACAGGACCCTGAGTAGGGAGGACCTGAGTCACTGCCCTTCTTGTTCCAGGTGAGATAAGCCATCATAGCCCAATGCAAGAGAGACTCTTCTTCCCCAGCAATGTGAGATGTGAGTCTCATTCCACTATCTTGTTTCAATTATTTCTCATTTAATGGCCATGAGATTAAATATTGTAATAGCTCTGAGACCTTTCCACATCTGCAAATAGCCACTGGACTGGGGACGAGGTCCCCTCACCAGCTCTGCCTGGCACGCTGATCTTTGAATGCCATTTTGTGCTGCAGCCCTGCAGAAGAAGAGCACAAAGAATGTGCCACCTCCCCATCCTGCATCCTGCCCATGCCATAGCCCTGTCCCTCTCCTCTGCAGTGCATACGGTGGGCTTTGAAGCTCCTCTGCCTCAGCAGAACTTAAATCTGACTTTCCATGCAAGGATTCTCATGCTGCCATGCAGTAACAGAGGAATAAAGTGGGTTTCCATGCCATGACCATCTCCACTGCCTGTGTTCTCTGAAATAAAAGCAGCTGCTGGTGCCTTTTGCATAGCAACCCACTCTGGAGGCATGCATGAGCTGTGCCCTGGGACCACCCGCTGGCTGCACTGCTGGGAGGCTGCTGAGGGAAGCTTGTTTCTGGCATGCTGTGAGCTAAATAAATACAGCTTCTCCCTCTAAATACAGAACTTAACAGCAAGAAGTGCACTTCGGGTTCCAGCTGAAGACAGTCATAGTTGTGAATTTACCTCATGCCATTTCTAAAGCTCAACCGTGAAAGCCAGCTGGAAATTACATCAGCTATTTTGGGGTTTAATCCAAGGCTAACCTGAAAAATGTAGTTGAAAGGGCATTATTAGACACCTTTTCAATGCTAACTTTATTGTGCAATCAAATCTGGCTGCACAGTAGGAAGCTTGATTTCTATGAGTTTTCTACAGATTGCTGTAAATAATTAGAACCTCTTTATTCCTGTATGTAAAACAAAGGCACACCTCATATTTTTTCCTCCTGTTTGGGTTCCATGATGGAGCCCAACAGAAATGCAAACCAAGACACTCTCAGCAACCCTCACAATTAGTACTTGGAGGCCAACACTGGCTGGCGCTGGCTGTGGCAGGGCTTGCCAGGGTGGCCATGGCTGTCATTTACTGTGCAGACACCTGGCTTTGGGGAGTTAATCCAAGGGGATCCAAGAGATAGCATACATTCTAGGCAGAAGATTTTGGAAGTATCTATAAACCCTTCAGCTTGCTGCTTAGCACTGCACTACAGGAGCTGGAGTGAGACATATTCCATGTCTCAGCTTGTAGTAGGGAAGAGCAGCAGGGGGTGTCACAACAAATTGTCCTGGGAAAGGAGGGAGCTAGCCCTTGTGTCCAAAGCAAAGCAACACAACCCCATGCTTGGTGTGCCTCCCATGGCACTGGGGGAGAGCAGGAAGGGAGACTGAGGATACCTGCCTGCCCTGGGTGTAGCACAGGCAGGTCAATCTGGCCACGGGACTGGCATCAGCAGGATAGGTTTGGGGGCCTGAGGTCTGATTAATCACCCAAATGGATCAGCAGTAGGGAACTGAGGCACCAGGGCACGCTGCAGATGTCCTGAGCACTCTGTGAGTTCAGGGATTTTAATCTCCAGAGAGGATGATGAGAAGGCTGGAAAAAGCAAGCATTTTTTCCTTGTGGTTTGGAAAAGAATGATTTCCATTACAGCAGGAGTATTTGTGGGAGGCTTAGATGCTCTGTGAGTGAACTAATATGTACTTTAAAAGAAGAAGGGTCCTGAGCTGGGTCAGCTTGTCTGGACCCCCAGATGCAGCTGAGACAAGAACCAGGGCAGCCTGTCTACCCATCCTGCCTGATGGCTGCAGCTCTCTGAGGTTTGTCCTCCTGAGCTTTACCATTCAGCAGTGCTATTTCAAGACACCCTTAACCAACCAGTCCTGTCATCCTGGCACAGGGTGTCTTCAGCCTCTGTGCCAGGTTGGGTGCCATAGTGCAGATGTAGCCTGTGCCCAAAAAGCTGAGAGGAAGGATTTTATCATCAGCTGGCCTAAGACTTGCACGCCACATGCAGCAACATCAGGTATTCCCTTGGCAGTTCCCCACTTTTACTGTAAATGGATGATTCATTTGTCTGCTTTGGCAACAAACTTGGATTACTAAGGAAACAATCTGTCAGAAAAGCTGGAGCACAAAATCAGGTCAAGAGAAATGATGAATGAATAAATGCACTATGGGCCCAAGCTTCTAGTTCTGTATCACATATTTTCTGCAGGAAATTTTGCTTCTCCGGGAACATGTGGTCAGGGAGGGTAATATTCAGCTGGAACAACTGGGTTTAGGTCTTACAATGTAATTAACATGTCCCACAGAGCTTCCATGTGTAGGAATATGGGGTTCTGGAATGCTTTGTGTTGTGTCCAAAAGAAAATGTGATACTTTGGCAGTAAGAGAACAGGAGCAAAACATGTCTTTAGCTTTCTTGTTATATTCATAAGACGGTAGATAAACTTCCTAACTCACTTCCTGTGCTGTGATATAAATCAGGTAATCATTGTATTAAATGCATTAAATAACTCAGAAGCTTTTTTAGCATAATAGTTTTGATGAAACTTCTTACTTGATTGTGTAGTCTACTCTGAAAGTCAAAGTAGTTGTCTGAGGGAAAAAAAAAAGTGCTACCATGACTTCATTTCAACTACTTGGAAGGTTTTGGAAGACATCAAGGTACTTGCATGGCAACAACTCCCCAAAAAACATGGACGCATCCCCAATCCATGGGGATTGCCCATGCACTAACAGGTGGGGAGAGGCACAAGCACACCCTGCCTCAGCTAAACTTAAGGGGCTTTGAACAGCTAGGATGTACAGAGTCTCCTCTCTGCCCAGCTCATCTGACTGCTTCCAACACATGCAAGAGGATCTGACATTTGTCAAGTCTACCTTAAAAAAAACCAGAACAAAAACCAAACCAAAACCCTTTGCAAACTTCTCTTTATTGTCATCTGGGCTGAATTCCATACGGTTGTCATTGTTTAATGGTGAAGGCTGGGATCTTCTCAGGGATAGCCAGGAAACTGGCATGGGGTACTTACTGTGAGCAACAACCTCAGGCAGTTTAAACCCTTCTGCTTGGGAAACAGAGCCTTTAATGTTTAATGGCTGGCAGCCACTAGGAAAGAGCAACCCTCATCTCCCCTAAATGAAAAGAGAGAGTACCACATGCAACCTGAGTGGAATTAAAGAAAATACAGGATACAGAGTACCTTAATGGCCCAAAATGAAGGGTTATCAAAACATTAATGAAACTCCCATCCAGAAAACAATAAAGCAAGTCCCCTGACCACCCATTAGCTGTCATGTAACACTGCCAGTCACTGCGAACCAGAGGAGCAGCTGCTAAATAAAAAGGCATTTAGGAGCCACAGCATAACAAGAGGACAGAGCAGCCATCTTCAAACAAGCTATGCAATCAGCTCAATGAAGGCAGAACTCTTGATCAGCTGTAATCAGTATTCCTCAGGTAATCCTGACTAAGGCCATAGGGACTGCAAATGTAGAAGTGAGGGCTAGGAAAACCAATGGGATTCCACTGTTTGCAGCTGAGTGTATTGTGCTGCTGCTAGTGTCTGGTTGCTATGCTGGTTTAGGGAGCAGTTGCCTCTAATGCTCTCGGTTGAGCATAAGTGGGTTTATTTCCTTTTCCTATCCCCACAATTACCTGCCCTCACAGTGCCACACAGGTGCTCTGGCATGTCAGGCTTCCTGCCTTCCTGGACACAAGAGCACCTGTTCCTACCTGCAAGTGGCTGCATGCTGTCCCAGGAAGAGGGGTTCCTCCCACCCCTGGGCTGTGCAGCACCTTAC
The DNA here is from genome assembly GCA_013401135.1 of Cettia cetti. NCBI lineage: Eukaryota > Metazoa > Chordata > Aves > Passeriformes > Sylviidae > Cettia > Cettia cetti. Next base: position 7,208 of record VZUI01039257.1, read on the forward strand.
CAGGAACTCCCACCACAGGGAATTAGGTTTCCCACTGGTGCCACATCCCTTCTGCCTGCAGGTGACAGTCATCCTGCCATTCCACCTCCTGGCACCACTCTGCTCCTGGTTCTTCACCAGCTTCTGCTGCCCAGAGCAGAGCTTGGGGAATGAGAAGCTAGAAGCAGCCCTATTGCATGGCAGCCTTCTCTGGAGGCACTGGAGCAGCTTGAATCTCACATTGATGCTGCTGGCTGCACCCCTCACTGGCCCTGACTTGTGGGCTCACCTTCCCTTCCAGCACTGGCACTCACCAAACCCCCAGCCCAGCTTGGCAGCAGTCCAGAACTGGGGGGTCTTCTCATCCTGAAGCCCAGGAGATGTTAGAGTCTTTGGGTCCTCACCTCCTGCAGCTGAGGTGGCCCAGGAGCTTCCCAGGTTGCCAGCAAAGCTGGTGGCTGCCCAGGAGGGTGCTTCAATCACCTCCATGCCCTCTTGCTAGGAAACCATGCTGGAAAAAGAGTAATGCAATTTTTTGAAATAGAGGGAAAACTGTGGCATCTCTGTGATATTCTCAATGCAGTACACGGGTCAAAAATGCCAGTCATTGAACTAAGGAAGAGAAAGAAATTGTTACTGTCTGGAAGTACCCAGAGGGAAGCAGGGCAGGCAGAGAGGAGCACTTAAAGACTGCTGGCCTAGATAGCATTGCTCTGCCTCGCATTGATTGATCTTAACCAGCCATGGGGCAGCAGGAATTATTTCAGGTGTTTCCGTATGAAGTGGTCAGTTGTTAACCTGCAGCTGGGGGGATTTTTGCATTTAAGCTAGGGACTTTTCAGTGCCCTATTTAAGTGAAGCAACAAGTATGATGACTCGATGATGAGTCACCAGACCAGGAAAAAAGCTGTAAGAAGGCTAGACTATTTATAAAATGTAAAAGAAAGAAAGGAAATATATTCTAGATGCAGATAGATCTGGACGGTGACTCCAACTTCTCTTGCGGGATAGCATATTCGCAGGCGCCAGACGGCAAACCTCCCGGGAGGGAGGGGCAGCGCTGGCAGGGCTACACGGATTTTCAGAGAGGAGACGTGGGCGCTGCAGGGAGCGAGGCGGGAGAGCCCCGAGGGCACGGCCGGGCAGCCCGGCTGCGCCGCATCCCTCGGAGGGGAGGTCGGGCAGCCCGGCTCTGCCCCGCCACGGCACAAGCGTGGGCTGCGTGTGCCGAGGGGCTGCTGGCCAGCGCGGCGCGGTGCCCGCGTGGGAGCCCGGGTGGGTCCGTGGGAGCCCGAGTGAGCCCGGGTGGGTCCGTGGGAGTCCGTGTGAATCACCGCCGCGGCCGCGCAGGCGCCGCGCTCCGCTGGAGCGGTGGCGGAGGAGGCAGGAGGGAATTCTTCCTCCTCCCTTTTCCTCCCTCTTCCTCCCTCCTTTCCTCTCCTCCTCCTCCACCTCGTCTGCCGGGAGGCTCCGGGCCCTGAGCCGGAAACCTCTCTGTAGTTCAGCCCCTGCAGCTCGGCTCATCAGCTCACGCCGCCGTACCACAGGGAGGGATGCGGAGGTGCCGCGGAGAGAAAAAGGAAACGAAAGAGCTCTTTGGCAATGGTTGTGCAGTGTTGGCGCGGCTGGTAAGGGTGTGCAAAGCGGCCGAGGTGATCCCACAGGCGGGAGGTACCACTGCCTGACAGGCGCTGCGCAGCGGAAAGCAGCGAGAGCTTCACCTCCACCAAGCGCTGCCCGAGCTGTCGCCAAGGGCACATGCAAGCAACGTGGCACGGCCTCCTCATACAGCAGATAATTGTGTATAACATACACATTCCCCGGCGTTTTGACACTTGAATTCTGGACAATTGTAGCTGCTCTGAAATACAGTTGTCCCGGGTCGGAGGGAAGGACCCTTTGCTGGGAGGCAAAGAGCATCTGAGGGCTTGAAAGTCCCACTTGCAGAACAAGATGAGTACCTGTGGCAATGGGTTGGACTGCATGAATACCTCATGCTTTTGGTGCAGAAGGGTCCTCAGGACGGGTCAGTCAGGTGGCTGACACAGCTTTGTCCTCAAATCCCTGCCCTATGCTCACATCATCTCTACTTCTGGCATTGTGTCAAAATCCAAAAGCGTGTCACAAAACCATGTCACGGCACGGTCAAACAGGTGCTTAAACAGGACAGGGGGACTAGAAGGTGATGAGCTTTCTTTATCTCTTTAGACATGGATTATGTGCTGGTGGCTTGATCCAGTATTCACAGTTGTGATCCAAGACATGGCTTGGGGCTGATGCTCAGCATGTCCCAGTTTGTGGGACACCTGCACACCTAATGAGATTAATATCTTTAGGAGTTTATTTAGGCTGTAGTTTCATAAAGCACTGGATCTGCACAAGAAGGAGGACAGATCTTGTGTGTTTAGGTGACAGTGTCTCTTGACTGAGCGTACACAAGGTGAAAATATGGTCAGTACTATTTGCACATCACTTCAGACTTTGAATGGGCAGCAGCAGTTCAGTGAGTGAGTAATGTGAGCTGCATGGCAGCTGCTCACCCAGTGCATCTTTAAAGAAACCACCCAAATCAGCATACTTCTAAGGGGAAATCAAGGTGATGCTTACTGGGGAAACTTAGTTTTGTTCGCTGTATTTAAGAAAGTTGGCTGCCTTTGTTAACCACAGCCTTTAAGGAAAAAAAAGAGGAACCCAATTTGATGTACTTACAGTATTTTTGGTGTTAGTAGGTAGCAAGAAAAAATAAAGAAATGTGTTCCTGTGAGGCTACTTCAGTGGCTTTTACCATGACCATCAGTTGAAGCTTTGCAACAAAGGATTAAAAGATTTAATTTTTCAGTGCTGCTGCTGGGGAGGAGGAGAATTCCTCAGCAGTATGACAGTGCCGTCTTGGGTTCAATCACATCATGTCCAAAAAATGCAGACCCTGCCTCCTGAAAGAACTTCAGCCTATGCTGAAGACCATTTCAACACTAAAGCAAACTCTTAATTGACCTGAAAGGTGTTGTTCTCTTAGATCACTTAAATAAAAATTATTTTTTATTATTTGCTCCCACAGTAAGGTGCGGGCCTGATATTTCAGAGTCTGTAAGGTTTTCAGCCTGTCAGTGGCTGATTTTCTTCTCTTGGGAAGATTTCTTGGGAGAGTTTTTTTCAAGGGCAGTTGCTGTAAATAACCGTAACATTACTAAGTAAACAATATTTTCTTCTTATAACATTTCTAAGTTCTCATAACAACCTCTCTGTTTCTGTTACTTAACCAATGAAGAGAGGCATCCTTTCTATGGACCAATAATATGCCTTTTTAGCACAGCATGTTATAAAAAGACTGGATGAATTCTAAATAAAGCCTTCTGATCTTTCTTCTACCTAGAACTGGAGTCAAGCTCTTTATTTCATGTCCAACAGTGACAGTAAGGAACTGATCTCCTTTATTTCTGCATGTTGCTAATGTTGGTTGGCTCACATGGGCTGTAAATAAACCATTTCTTTTGCTTGCATAGTTGCAGCATGCAATCTGTGTTGGCTTGGAGCTCTTGGGAAGGCACTGCCTTACTCCACAGAGGCTCGGCAGGGTTTGCAAGGTCTGCCAGCCTCAAAGCAGGTTTTAGATGTTACAATATCTACTGCTTCAGTTCAGTGCCAGGTGGGAGAGCCTGCAGTGGTTGTGTCTGCAGGCTGGAAACACCTCTCAGTGTCGGTATTTGGATGGCTGTGTCTGGTTCTGGGTGTTTTTCTCCCAGATTCTCACCTTCCAGTCTGGAGCTCTGAGCCTTTGGCAGTTACTCTGTGAAAACTCTGGTTCTTGTCTCATTGGCACCTACACTGGATACGCAGGGGTGACTGCCTGTGCTGCATTGGAGGGGAGTCAGGTGGGCCAAGCATCACCTGGGCTCAAGGGCAAAGGGAGGTTTTTGTTTCCCTTCTTTTTTCCTCTGCCGGGTGTTGATTGACCGGGGAAAGGGAGCTGCACTTTGCCCTCCCCATTCTGAGCCTCTGCTTTAGAGCAGATGGTATTGGTGCCTCAGATGTGGGGCCTGGGGAGCAGGAGAAAACCAGGCAGGAAGAGCAGAGGTTTGGGGCCACCCCCACACCTGCCTGCACCAGGAACCACAACTGAGGCCTTGCCACTGGTGAGTGTAATTAATGCCCGTGCAACAGGAACACTTTGCAACCCTGAGTACTGATTGCAGTGTAATTTCAGGGCTGGGCTTGACATCACAAGGCTCTAAGTGTCACCGAAGTCAAATCAATTGTTGCTGTTAATTAACCCTTTTGCCTTTTGGCCTGTTTTTTTTTTCCCTGATACATTTTGTTTACACACTGATATGTTCTCCTTTCTGTTTACCTTGCTTCTACCTCCTTTTTTCTCTCTTTCATGTGTATTGAGAAAATTTAATTTCCTATCCTCTCCACAGTTGATTTGCCACCGTTGTAATTTGTCCCCAGCTTTGTGGGTGCACAAGTGGAAGTGGGATGCTTTGATATGCTGGGTTGGATTTTAAAGTTTTGACAAACACTGATATTTCCCATGGCAACAAGCTCCATACGATACTCAGCACAAACCTTGTTCTTGCAGAAAAAAATTGCAGTTCTGCAGTGTCAACTGCTTTCTGTTTAATTCCAGATGAGATATGAAATCAGGTTCTGGGGCTAGGCTAGGATGGGGAGAGCCCCAGGGTTGTGTTGGATACAACAAAATTAACCACACAAATTTATTGGATGTGACCTGAAACTCTGCAAGATGATGAGTCTATGGCTTTTGCTAGGACAGTAGTTGGTGCAAAAACCTCTTCCAGAAAGTTCCCCTTGCTCTGGCACCCTTCTGGGTCCCCAGGCAGCAGGCACCACTGTGCCCAAAGCACATGCCAGTGTGTGCTGGGTCCGTGCACTTCCTGCCTGACATGCTGACATATTAAACTGAACCTTCATCTGACAAGGCATTTCCAAGGCAGCCCAGGACGTGCCACCATGGAGCCAGCTGGGCTCACCCCCCTGCTGCCCTGCTCTCTGGCCTTGGTTTGCCTCCTGGCTGGCCAGGCTTGGAAATTCAACTATACCATGCTGTTTCCTTTGCATCAAATTTCTAAGGACATCTTGGAAAACCCTCCTGATCCTGAGGCCACAAGAAGAAAATTAAATCTGTAGTGGAGTTCCTTTAAGCTCTCCCTTTTTGTACTCCCAGCATGGCAGAGCCAGGACTGAACTACCTTGTGTTTCAGTGTTTCAGAGAGAAACATACAGCAGAGTGTGTGTGTACCCACTTTTTTTTCTAGGAATGTCCAAAATTATTTATTCTTGATATTTTATTCTGAACCAGCACTTGCACTGCTGCTTGCTGAGAGTTTCCTGGAAGGTACAGCTTTCCTACATGACAGTGTAGGACACATCATCTGTCTTCTAAGGCCTCATAAACCTACCTGAGCAGGGGGAGCATGTCACAGGGACTGGCAATGCTTGAGCAACAGGGGAGCCCTCCTGGAAGGAGGCAGCAGTCAGGGAAAGGCTGTTGCAGAAGGACCACTTTTCTTCCATTGGGCAACACCTCTGCTGTGAGTAGTGGGTGCTGGCTGGTGGTGGCTGGACACAGCAGTCCCCAGCCCCAGCTCCACAACTGTTCTGGCAGCAAATGGAGCTACAGAGAGCTGCTGGGGCTGCCAGGGGTCTGCTTGTGGTGCAGGAGGTTTGCTGCCCCAAAGAGAGGGACTGGAGGAAGACTGAAGAGTGAGAGGCTGTGGTGGGAATTGCAATGGCTCCCTGAGGGAGCACAGGGTATGGGTAGGGCAGAGTGTCTCCAGGCATGGTGATAGTTTGGAGCTGTGGCTCATGGGGTTCAAAAACATACTACCCTAGGACTATGCAAAACATAAAAACTGTAGAAATGAAAAATTGAGTTGTAGCTCAGCTTCCCTCTCTAATGAGGGCATTTTTTTTTTTTTTGAGCTTCCCACAAAAAAATAAGCCCAAGTAATGTTTTCCTTTTGCTGTTTTCTTCCCATTCTCAAGTGCAGTGTGTTGGCATTCCCCACACATTCCTCTTGTTGAGTCAGACCCCAGGGAGAGAGCAGGCAAGGGCCAGGCCGGGGTGAGGGCTGCAGTCTCCAGCTTGGCAGCACCAAGGTCCAGCTGCTGTGTCCATGTCCAGCAGAGGCCAAGGCCAGCACCCCGGGGCATGTGGCAGTTCAGTGCCATCCCATCCCTGCTCCTGCCTGTCACACACTTTGGAATGATGTGTAGAGGCTGTTTTTATTGTAGCTGTTCCTCCTTTTTGCCCTTTCAGAGAGAGTTATGAAATCAAGGGCATGAACTCTTCCAGTGGGGATCTAAGACCCTTTGACAGGAACATTGCATGTCCTTGGCACAGGGAACACTGGGGAAGAAGGGCTGAATATGCCTGTCAAGAAGGAAACAGACCAGCAAAAGCAGAAGAAGCTTGTTTTCTGCTGCTGCTGAGCTGGGAAAACTGTTGCCTGTGGCTCCTGTAACATCAGCTGCAACCTCCCTTGAGGCAAGGGCCTGAAGGGCCTGCCGAACCTGCAGCTGGGAGTTTCATCTTGGCAATGTCTGCTATATTATCTTTTCTTTCTTTCCATCCCAAGGTAATTTATTTCCCCTTCTTCCAGTTAGTCCTGAAGCTAAGCAAAAAGGGGCTGAGAGGGGTTTTGTAACGCACAACATCCACACGAAGCAGGTGACAGTCTGTGCTGCCAAGGCTTTGCTCCCCATCCTTGCTGGAGCTGCCTCTGCCTGTGTCCCCAGAGCCACTGTGGTGAGACAGAGCAGCGTTGGCACGTCCTGCTCAGAGCTCAGACCTCCTCCTGCCCGGGACTGAGCTGGGATGAAGGCAGCCACCCTCCCCTTCTGCTTGCCACATGGTGGCCTGTTTTGTAATTCAGGAGAAAAACAGAGAAAACCTGCTTCTATTAATTTTTATTTAGGCACTAGAAAGGCAAATTGCAGTTCTCAGCAGATTGGAATGATCTGATTAAATTCTAAGTTGTTCCTATGCTGATGGAGTGCTCCAGGTAACTCAGTAGTAAGCAAAAAAAATACTGCTTTACTGAGAAATATGGGAGGTTTATTTTTCACTCCCTGTAGCTACTCTAAGAATTTGTTCTTTTTTTTTTTTAAACAAACAAACCAGCCAACCAACCAAACCAAAGAAATAAAAAACCCACCCCCTTTTCTGAATCTAAATATACTGATTCAGAAATTAAGCCATAAACTATGAAGTCCCCCATCCCCAGACCTTGGTGTCTGGGACATGGATGCAGCATTTTGCAAAGAAGGTCACTATGTTTCATAAATGAGTTTTTCATTAGTCAAAGCTGACAAAAAGCCTCCAGCCTGATTCTTATAATTCTCCTGGTGTTTCCAAGGGCATTTAGGGAATCATAAATACAATAAGAGCCTTTAGGAAAGTTTATAACAAAGGAAGTTTCTAAGTTATGGTTTACCCCCAGAGGTATGAAGAGCACTGGTAACTATATGGAAACCTGAATTTAGGAAGTTAGTTCTCTAGTAAAGTCTGTACTAGTAAAAGATGAAAACATAGAACTCCACACAATGACACTGTTTTCCCTCGCATTGCACTGTTGGGAAAATTTTAAGCCAGCACATAAACAGCAGGAGGATGTTCAGCAAGTGGTACCACCTGTGGGGATGTGGGTACCTCCAGAGCAACCCCACAGCAAGGGCTGCTCCTCTCCCAGGGCACAGCTCAGGTCACTCCTCTTGCTGTTTGCAGCTCCTGATGCTGAGCCTGATGGTGGTGAGACAGAGGCACAGGTTGCCCACAGACATTGTGGATGCTCCACTACTGAAAGTGTTCAAGGCCATGTAGGACAGAGCCTCGAGCAACCTGATCTAGGGTGGCATATAGTAGTTCCTCTGGTCCCAACCCATGGCAGTAGGATTGGGACCAGAGGAACTTAAAGGTCCCTCTTCCCCAAACTATTCTGTGACATTTCAGCAGGAACTGGTGTGGGGACATGCTGGCCCCAGTGTCAGGCACTTGGGATCTGAGCTGGCTGGGCTGGGTCAGTGGTGAGCAGCATGGGGAACAGTCACATCCTGCCCAGGGAGTGAGCCTGGGACATTCCTCTGTGCCTGCTTGAACCCCAACCCATGGATTGCATTGCCCAGGTGAATGCCAGAGCTGCTGGAGCAGCAGTGAGGAGGACAAGTTTGCTTTCTCCTGACATCCCTGGCAAGGCCAGCTTTGGATGGTGGGAGTGAACCCAGCTCCTCAGCCACAACACGCTCCTGAGCATCTGGTGTAGATGCTCCTAAATGGCAAACACAGGAGAGATGCTTAGCCAAGGCTGCAGTCAGGAAGACTTTGCCCATTCCCTGCTGTGGACTTTTCTTGCCCAGCTCTGCCTTTTCTGCAAGAGAAGAATTGATCTAGGCTTGCCCACTGTCAGCCGCTGCCTGGGGGGCTTCCCCTGAGAAGTGGTCCTTTTGGGGCAGGAGGTGGCCTAGGGCCAAATCTGCAGCCACCTCTCTGTGTGATATTGAGATGTTGCTGCAGAAAGAGCCCTGCCAGCACCAGCAGCAGAGCTTTGGAGAGAAAATTACATTAGCTGGCTGTGGTCAGTGCTCAGCAGAGGCTGAAACAGCCTCTCCAAGAATTTCAGCCCTGTCCAAGACATCTTCAAATCCTGGGAGAGTGAGCTGGGAGCAGAATATCCCAAACTGTGGTGCTTCTAAGCAAACACTAGAGTTGGTGATGAAGCTGTGGTGAACCTGGTGCTCCCTGACACCTGGATGCCCTCAGTGTGCTGAGCGAGCACGTCGCTGCCGTGTGGGCAGCTGCCTTCAGCCTGCTGCAAAGTCTGCCTCTCTGCAGTGCAGGAATTGGAGCCAGGTGCAGCAATGGCCCAGGAAAAAGACTTCTTTCTTTTTTTTTTTTTTTTTTTTTTTTTTTTTTTTTTTTTTTTTTTTTTTTTCCCCTTTTAGGCCCGTAAACTAAACAGAAAATAATTTTGTGCTGCAGATGTTTTTGAGTGTTTTTTTTTCTGTAAATATACCTGCATCCAAGATCCAAACTGCAGCTTCTCTGTGCCAAGAGTAGTCCACAAACAGCACCTGCTGCCCTTCTGTACCAGGAGTGAATGTCCTAAAATAAACAAGCAAAAAAGAGGGGAAGAGAAAAAGGAAAAGTTTGATCAAAAGGAATGTCAGTTGATAAAGTAACAAATCCATTTGCTTATGTAACTTTTACAACCCCTTAGAACTGTGGCCAAAAATTGAGCAATTCCCTTACTTCTCTCTGGTGCCAAGTGACTTTGAATCTGCACTATCTGTATTAGATCATATGAAAATCTTTTGCTACTGCTTTGTTGATTTTAAAGCCCAACTATCTTGGTGTTTTAAATTTGAATTTCTGTGGCATTGGCTGGTGGAAAACACAGTGAATTGCTGTGGTTGGTGGAAAACACGAGCCTGTGTGGCTTGCTTTTCTTCTTTATTTTTCTTTATTTGGAAATTTTATTTCTTTGCCCAGTCAATGACACTGGTGACAGTCCCTTTTATTTCAGCTGAAATATGTCTTAAAACCTGCTGGAGAGTCTGTTTGGCAGCCTGAGTCTCTTGTCCTTTTGGGTCCTCTGATTGCCACCTGCCTCAGCCTGGTGTCCCTATCCCACCTGGAGGTGACAGGAGTCAAGGCTTATCTGGTCAGAAGAAACCAGGCTTTTGTGATCAGCATGGATGGATTTGTGACCATGTTAAAACATCTGTGAAGACTGGAGTGGCCCACTGCATCCCCACAGGCTCTTCTGGCTGGCTTGGGCTCCTTGGTATGGGGCTGGGCACATCTTGGCAAGCACTTATGTACCTCCCATAGACATCATGTAGGATCAAAAGAACAGGTGGGATATGTGCAAAAGGATATACCAGCACTTCCTTTAAAACGTTAATGCTACCTCAGGCCTCTTGAGGGTGTTCAGTGATGTGCAATAAATTGCTTTTATATGGCTTTGTGAGCAGTTGTGAATTTAACACTGTTTTCAAGGAGCAAGAAGTGCAACTATAATCTCAGTCAAGGAGATGGAATAAAAACTGTTTCAGCAAGCAAACATAAAAATATCTGGCCTTTACCTTTTGAGTTACCTTGATAATGTTTGGAATCCACTTAAACCTCTATACCTGGGAGAAAACTAGCACAAATAATGTCAGAGAGATTGATGCTAATGCTAAGCAAGGGACAGGGCCTCTGGCTCTTCAAACACATTCAGTTACCTTTCCTTCTGTAAAAACAAAAGCAATATTCTAAAAATGTTAGATTATTAGAGGTCAGCTCATCTCCCTACTTGTGATTTGTGCTACTCTGCTCCGGCATAATAAACGTAAGGGATGAGCTGCTGTTTCTGCCAGGTCTCATGGGCCTTCCCACATGAATCATTGGAAGCAAACTGAACTTCATCTCTAATTGGAACTCAAAGAGGCTGATGGGTAGAAAGCTGTTAATAGGTCAGAAGGAGCAAGCTGAGGCCTAGAAAGGCACCTGAATTTAAGTGGAAAGTCTGGGTCTCCCCGAGGTGAAAAAAAGAGGATGAGAAGGGGAGGTGCTGCAGAATGCTTCTCTTCCAAGCCAGCCCCCACAATGGGATAAATGAAGTCAGGTCTCAGGGGTGCTATCAGGAGGCACTCCTGCACACATCTCAACCCTTAGATTTACATCTCTCCAAAACATGGATGGGCCAGGACTGACCAATATTGCTGGAAGAAAAGAGCTTAAGGACCAAAATTCAAGTCCTGGAGAAACCAGAGGCTTTCTTGGAGCACTACAAGATGTATTGAGGTGATTTACAAAGAGCTTATTAAGCTTTTGTGTATGGAGATACCTGTTGTGCAAGATTGTGAGTGTATAACTCGTAATTTCATTTATTTCTGATTTGAAAGACAAAATTTCCCTTACAGAATACAAAATGTGCTGGGATTCAAGCTACTGCTGTCATTGGCAGGGGAGGTATGAGACTTCCCCAGGATGCTGTGTGGTAGCTAATGAGCCCTTCAGACTAGCAGCATATCAGGCCATCTGTTCAGCACACTGCTTCAGGCCATTACATCTCAGCTGAGGATCCCTGAGTTCAGCTAAATCTTGGGCTCTACCCCAGTTTCTGTTGAGGGGAGTCCAGTACTGCCATGAGACACCATCAGCAGGGGGAATGCCACCAAAGCTTTTGGCATGTCAGCCATATTCCAAAGCCTGTGCCTCTCCCCATTTTGGGGGCAGGCTATTTTTGTAGCCATGACCATTCTTTTCCTGTTTGCATTGCTCCAAAGTCAGCTTTCCTCCTAGCATGCAGTTTAATGCTCTTACTTTAAACTTGTCCCTCAGACTGATTCCTTCTGATGTTGTTTGGAACCTCTACTCTTTACTCTTTTAATATTTTGTCCTTTTTTTTTTTTTTTTTACTCAGATGAAGTACAGACTTGAGCACTCTCTGTACCACACTGTGCTGAGTCTCAGACATACAAGCTTTCTGCCAAAACAATTGGGTACTGAACAGGGTTCTCAGGCAGTTTAAGGGTGCAGCATCTCCCAGCACAAAGACTCCAATGTCCTCAAGCCTGTGCTTATCTTGTCTATAGGAATTCTTATCTAAATTTTTTATTCTGACACCATTGGCCCACCTTATCCTTGTTCTGTCAGTAAAACATTCCCAGAGAGGTGGGCAGAAAACCAGAAAGGTCCCAGCACTGTCCCAGGCATCACTGCTCCTTGTCCTGGTGACTCCTGTCTCCAGCAGCTGTGGACACAGCACGGCAGAGGCCCAGTGTGCTCCTGGCACAGAGAGGGGCCACAATGATCTGGCTGCAAACAAGGTGCAGCTTTTGCTTTGGGGTCTCCAGCACCCAAGGGACAGGCTGGGACTGAAAAATTCCTGTCACATAGGGTATTAGAGGGCAAGTTTTGGTTGTGCTGCCTTCAGAGCTGCCTGCTGCTGTGGACACCAACTGGCAAGACATCCCTCTGCTCCCCAGCTGCATGGTCCTCCACGAGTTCATTTTAAAATGGTCTCTATTAGAGATTTTACCTTGCATCTGAATCTTACCACCTCCTGGCTGCAGCTCTGCTGCATTGGCTTTCCTGCTCCCTGGCAGCACATGGCCCCTGAGGGCACAGGGCTGGGGCTCAGCAGTGGGCATGCAGCCCTGGTGAGCTGTGTGTGTTTTCTCTCACACAGCTCAAGGGTTTATGCAGAATGAAACAAGTGTGGCAAGTGTACTGCATCCCATCCAGGGTGCCCCTTGTGCTGTGGTTCCCAGAAGCACATGCTGCCATCAAGACCTGCATTGGCTTCTGGCTCAGTCCTCTCCACTTGCTGTCAGGGTGATGGAGCCCCTCTTTAAGGTACTTTAGAAAATTCCCCCCAATCACAGCAGGCACATTTACCCGCTCTAGATCCTCTCTGCAAGGGTTCTGGGTGCATGCAGTGGGATGGAGGTGGTTGATCCCACTTCAACAGCAGGCTGTAGGCACCCTGGGAGAAGAATGGGGTCCTGGTGTGGTGTTCAACCCTGCAGACACACAAAGTGGGCACCCAGGAACAGGAAACTTGTGCTTCTCACCAATGTCCTTGGGTGGGCTGGTGCTGAAGGAGCTCAGCTGTGGTGGGTACAAAACTTGCATCCCTGCACTGTGCCTGCCTGGGAGCCAGGAGGACAAGAGCCGGTTTCCAGGAGCTCCCATGAAGACAGGGCTCAAGCTGCAGGCAGCAGGACTCCTGCCTCCAGGGAGCCCAGGCAGGCTGTGCAAAGCACTGCTGGGAGCCAGCAGGATGCCCAGCCCCCAGGGCCACTGTCTGGCCAGTGTTTATTGACCTATTTACTGCTTCTTCCTCCTTGTGTGCAGTAATCCAATGCCATGTCAGGGCTTGCTTTTCCTCTGTTTTTCAGAAGAAGCAAGCACGTAAAAATGGCTGAATATTACTACAGTACAAGCATTGCTCCTGCTCCTTTAGTAGCTGCTCTGAAGAGTAAACAGTGAGTGCTTCCTTCCTCTGGGTTGTTTGTTTTGGTGCTTTAATCCAATATGAAGCGTCATTCCCTGTGCACACTTTGCATGCCTCTCCTAGATGAAACCTACCATATTGTCAAGGAGTCAGCTGCACCACACTTGAAATGTCGTGCTAACTGGGCACCCAGTCCAGGCTGCATGGCTTGGAGTTTATGTAGGTCAGCCCCTTGGGCTATTTTTAAATATAGGGGTGAGGATTACATTACACTGGGGCACTACCATCCATAAATCTCTCTGGGTGCCAGCCCAGGATTTCAAGCCAAGTGCCTGGCTCTCCAGGCTCACAAAGCAGCCAAGAATGGGTGGGTACCTGGTCAGAGAAGGTGGGATTTTGACACTTTCTCCAAGATGATTTTCCTCTTAGCTCTGTGTGATGACACTCACTCCTGGTCATGTAAGTATCTCTGTGTTTCTCCAAGGGCATTAACTGTGGAAGTGTTCACAGTAATGGTGGAGTTCTGCTGTGTGCTGTTAATGTCCATAGAATTCAGTGGGAACAGAAGGTGCTCAAGACATAGCATGAGTGTGCCCCAAGTGCTGGAATTTTAATTTATTCATCTCTTTTCAATGTCCCAGAGCCTTACTGAATTTGCAGTCAGTAAAACCTCAGCAAGGCTGCATGACTTTTGGCTGCTACATCCAGCTGTTACTGTCTGCTACAGTGATGATTTCGGTCCTTTTCTTCTGCTGCCTCTCTACCAAAAGATGCTCACTGATTTTAATTATTCATCTGCATGAGGTCCTTATACCCAGTTTGTTCTCAACTTCACATTTCCTACCCCAGTCATCTCTTCTGCATCCTGCAGCTTCTAGCAGGTTACCAGAAGAGAGGGAAAGGCCAAGACACAAAGCAGTGGTAGTCACAGCTTAGCATTGCTGTTGCAGCTGGCCTGAGCAGGAGGCAATGGGTTCTGGAGCACCTTGGAGTTGCTCCGATGGACTGCTCAAGTTTGAGTGTCTTCAGCAACCAAACTATGTCCTAATTACAATACATTATAAATGTTTTTTGGCCTATCAGCTTTTGCCACACAATGTTACTAATGCTTCTAAGCCAAGCATCTATAATTACCCCTTGTGAGTCCTACTACAATATATTTTTCATAGTTCTATTTCTCCAAAATATCTAGTCTATTTACAAACTAATTTGAAACTTGTTTCTAATTCAATTTCTCTCTCAACATCTGTCCTATTCCATGGTCTTTCTAAGTCAACATATTTTATCTCATAATTTACATACAGATGCATACTATGTGAGCCTTCTGTCACATAGTATATGAGCTTTGAAAATCCCCCCCAAATCCCACATTCAGTGCATCTTGCTTGGCCCCAGCCTCTCCTCTTCCTGATTCCCTTTCTGCTCTGCCAGGGGATGGAGCCTTCCCTCCCTGCTGGCCTCTGGAGGAGTCTGTCCCAGCGGCTGCCCACAGTGTCCTGCTGGGTCCAGTGTCCTTGCCTGTGGCTGGTGTGAGGCTGCTTGTCCCTGGGCTGTGAGAATACTGACAAACTCTCCTGGGTTCCTCTTCCTTCCCACTGATGTGACTTTTGCTCACATTCTCCTTGAAATTCTTACTGGGCCATGGCCAGATGCTCTGGCTGGCGTTCCTGGTTCTGTGCTTGCAGGAGCAGAACCCTACATCCCACAGACACAGACACGTGGTGGCTAGTGACCCCCAGATCAGCCCCAGGGGGATGTGAGGGGACAGGGTCGTGTGCTATGCCTGTTGCAGGCCCTGCTCTCTCTGTCAAGACCCAGGGCTCTCCAGGGTTTTGGGGCCCAGACCACAGCAGAGAGAGGATTTTGTTTTCTCTTTTGACATGTTGTGAAGTGCCACATGCACTTGTGTGACTGTGAGGCAGGGCCCTGTCAGCTCTCCCTTTTGCAGGTTTTTCTGCACACACATGTGCAGGTGCAAGAAGCTATGGAAAAAAACCCCAAACAAACAAAAAAGAGGAGGCTGCATTTTATTTTCTGGCAAGTTAAAATCTGTTCTAGTGAGGTGTGGGGACTAATGATTTTTAGTTCTCAGATTTTTTAATTATAGCATTATTGTTACTTGCAGACCTTTAAAGACTCTGTAACAAACCACCAGAGAGCTGAGAGACCTGCTATTATTTGTAATTAATGTTGAAATTGAGAGAGACAACTGCATGGGGATGACTCCACACCACATAGCAGGGCAATTGAAAGGATAACCTCCAGGATAGCAAGATTTTTTTCACAGAGTGGGGTTTCAAGAGAAGAAGCAAACATCATCACTCAGGCATGACTTGTCAAAAGAAAGGCCTGACCTACAGCAATTGGAGGGGCACCAATGGGATGGCAGAGGGAATTAGAAGACAGACAGAGATGGAAAATTTACTTTTCATTCCAGAGACCAGGGAAAGAACCTGCAGGGTAAAAGAGGAGAAGCAAGGGCCAGGATCCCATGCTCATGGAGGTGGCAGCTTCATGACAGTCATGCTGAGTGTGCTGGAAGGATTATCTTACTCCTAACCTAAATTCAGTGCAGGATTGAAGAGGTGACAAGTGCAGAGCCCAGAATGACAACAAATCTATGGAGTCTTTGAAGACATGGGTCCTGCTCTCTCCTCTAAACTCTTAGAGCTTTCTCCAGGGGAGATGATGGAAAACAGGCTTGGAAAGTTTACCTAAGAGACAAGGTGCCAAACAGCTTAGCAAGGACAGTGGTTAAATTTAACTTTAAGCACAAACACAATGGATGGATGAAGCTTCTCACCTCATGTGGAGGTGCAGTGGAGGGCAGCTGCACCAGCCCCACATGGCTGGGGTGATGCCAAAAGCCTCAGCATGCTGCTGCTCCGAGGACGAGGACAGGAGGTGTGAAGAGTGGAGCTGGCCCCCGTGACAGGCATTTAATTTAGTCCCCGGCAGGAAGAGCCCTGCCAAGCAGGTACTGCCCACTGGGATCAGCAGCCCCTGCCTGAGCAGTGCTGTGCCCTCAGGGGCAGAGGGCACTGAGGCAAAGGAGAGGAAAGCTGGGATCGTTTTGCACCTTCTAATGAAGGCACTGCTCTCCCCAGGTTTTCAATAGAAAGGAGAGAAACAACAGTTCAACACAGCCTAAACCTGTGTAGAACCCAGCAGAGCCCTGCCTGGCTGTAGGAAAACCCCCAGAAACTGATGAACGAGGAGAGGTCTGGATTCAGTGTCCTCAGATGACCTCTCGTTACAAATTCCTTGGCTATTTATAAATGCCCCCATAAGACTGGAGTTCAAGAATGCACTAACATTTAGAACTACAGAGCCAATTCACCCTCTCTGATATCTTCCTCGTGCTAGGGAATTCAGAGAGAGTATCTGCTGCATGAGTATGGTCAAAACTGGCCCCAAAAATAATTTATTGCAACAACATGCTGAAGAATACATGAACCACTGGAAGCCCCTGTTGGGCTGAAAACTGTGGCAGAGATAGCCTGCTGAAGCAAATGAAAGTGGCCTTATCCAGGAGCTGTACTCCATGGAGGAGAGCTGTAGGATCAAAGGTCAATATAACGCCGTGGAGGAACCTCATGTGATGGTGGTATGTCCTGAGAGCTCTTGCACCAGGATCACAAAACAACTCTTCTCTTGCCCTCCTCTTCACTTGTTATTAGCATAACAGAAAAAAATACCAGCTCAGGTGTGTGCCAGCCTTATTGCCTTGTGACACCACCCTCAGCCGTGACACCACCCTCAGCGTGCTCTGAACAAAAGAGTTGCCCGGTGGTAAATTTTAAAAAATAGTATCTGCCACCTAGTGGTAAATGAATTTGTTTTATGGGAGATGATGTTATGGCTTGCTGGGTTAATGGTGGCTTTCCAAAGGTATTTTCTCCTTGAAAACTCTGAATATTTGTTTATTAAAGATTTTGGCCTAAGTTCCAAATTGTTAACAGCACGTAGGTATTAACAAAAGTAAGTGACTATTTCAGTGATTTGTTTCTATTACAGAAAAGGTCTCAAAGATGCTCCTACTAGCCTAGACTAGCAATTCACAGGATGTAATATGAATTCAGAATTTTTGTCAGAAAGTCATATCTGTCAATAAGTGCTCAAGAGTGTAATCTGGTTTTAGGAGGGTAAGGAGCCTAATTTAGGAACAGAGTGTGAAGAGCATGTATTAAAGGATGAGCAATAAGGATAAGAGCAGTCATAGCCAGCCCTGTGATTGCTGTGGGACTTGGTATATTCTGCAAGTCACGGGTAGAGGGGAGGTTTTGAAATATGTTTTCCTTCTGCACACTTAGACAGCTTCTGTAGAAATCATTACAAAGTGCAAAAACCTTATCACAGAGGGGTTTGATTTTCTTACTTGGTGGGTTGCTTAGTAGGAAGATGGCCTTTCCCAGTCCATCCCCAGTCCCCATCCCTGCTGCCTGCTCTCACTGGAGGATCCCTTGCAGCCTCCCAGGGGAGGTGTGGCTTAGGCCTGAACATGCTTGGCCAACACCAGCAGAATCAGACTACCTGTGCATGGGCACCCTTTCAGTATGTTAGGGACATCTATAAGAAAGGTGGAGAGACACTTTATACCAGGGCCTGTAGTAACTGGAGAAGCAGTTTTAAAGTGAAAAAGGTTAGATTTTAATGTGATGTAAGGAATTTTTTTTTTTAATTTTTTTTTTTTATGATGATGATGAGGGTGATGAGACACTAACAGGTTGCCCAGAGGCCAGGTTGGATGGGTGTTTGAGCAACCTGGTCTCATGGAAGACGTTCCTGGTCACAGCAGGGGCATTAGACAAGGTGACCTTCAAAAAGTCCCTTAACACCAAAACCATTCCATTGTCGTATGGCTCTATATTGACCCAGCTACACACTAAGCCCAAAAAGTTTAATATTTACTAACAGGCATTATTTTGAGTGGTAGCTGGATGCTGAAAATATCCCAGAAGCAGTTAATTTCTTGCACCAAAGTTAAATTACCAAGCTGTTTATAGCCAGGCTAAACTGCCCTCAACTGATCTGCTTGTGTTATGTTTGTTTGACAGAAGGAGCTCCCACCCAGAGGACAGGAGCAGGTGGCAATGGAGCCAAGGGCCTCCCCCAGCTGTGGTGCTCCCAGCCATAGACTCACTGCTCTGTAACCCATCCCTTGTGATTCACCACCTTCATAAGATGAAAGTAAACTGTGAAAGTGAGGGAGTCTGTTTGCAGGCTGTACATAAAGGACTGGCTTTGTTTTCTTTAGGCTTGAGTGTTTCCAGAGTAATATTCCCTGCTCCAGCAGTGAGTGGGTGATTTTGGCACTGGGGACCCCTTGGCTGCACTGGGACATATTGACCCAGTTGATGTGAGGGTCCTTTAGGGGCCAGGGTCTCCATATGTGACAGCAACCAACTGCATTTCTCAGCCAGGTTAATGGCAGGGACAACACTCCACTCTGAAGAGTTTCAAGTGTGCAGCACACCTGCACAGCACCAGCCTGTTACGTGGGGCCATTGGTCAGAGACAGGAACAAAATTCACCAAGGGTCATCAACAGACAGCATGTTTTATTGTTCAGAACACTCTAATACAGGGCGTTCAAATTTTCTGGGCTTGGAGTCTTGATTGGACCGGGTGTTGACACTGCCCATCTCCTTAGGGATGTTTGCATTCAGGATGGAACAGGGTTGGCAAAGGTCCCCTGGGTAACTTTGAATTTATCCTATCATTGCTTACCCAGGCACTTGTTCTAAAATGAACTAGGCTTAGCTGAGTCAGATTTTCTGTTATGGCTAGATATATTTGTCCAGCTACAGGCCAGCTGAGCTGTGACACTGGCCTGCAGGTGCTCACCCCTCCCCTGGCAGGTTAGGGAACATCAGATTCTGTGCCAGCACAACCTAAAACATTGAGTTCCCTGTTAGGAAAGTCTGCTGCAGGGTCTGCATCACATGAAAATGTGGTAACCTTGCTCCCTCCAGCCCCAGGGGCTCATGAAGCCTGAATCAGGTGGTGCTCACTGGGGAGATGGTGGCCCAGGTAACTGCAGGGCCAGGTATGTTCTGTTACACACCTTTCTGCAGTGGGAGGTAATGCTACCTCCCATAGCAGTGCATACCCAAGTGCTGAGCCCGGGGAAGCAAAGTTAGAACTGCCTTCAAGCAATTATACTGACAATTCTCTCCCTCTCCCAATATGAAAAATATCATTATTATTTTGGAGCCATTGATTCAGCAGGAAGTGCTGTCATCCCCTCCTCAGCTAGCAAGTGTTCTACCCTAATCCCAACTCTTCTAAGGAAAAGCTCTCTGTCCTTCATCCACAGCTTTTCCCAGCCAGGCAGTCTCTGCAAGAACCAAACCAAGGGATCAAAGAGTACAGCTTGATTTTTTTTGGGAGAAGGCTCCTCCCCTCAAGGTGTTCATCATCAAGATTTTCTTCCTAGAAATACCCTAGAACTCAAATAGAAGAGGTTGGATTGAGAGAAGCATCCTTACAGAAATGTGACTGGTCATAAGTGGTGCCCCTCAGCCTTTAAAAGCCATGAGATTGTACACCCTGAATCCACCACCTCTGGCCCTGCCTTCAGCACCCAGCAAGCGACCACAGTCATGTATGCTTAAAAATATCTTTGTGCTTTCCTGACAGCGCTCCCCTTTTTGCACACCAAACCCCTTCCAAATGAGGCTCACACAACCTGCTTAGAGTGCTGTCATCTTTAATGTAAGATGTTAGAGAAGCTGCTGACACACAGTTATTGGGACAGATCTAAGTCCGATGGAGAGAAGAGGTGAGGCAGAGGAATGATGGAGCTGGTGTCTGGCCTGCTGCAGCTCAGCAGTTGCAGATGTAAGAGCAGCACTTGGGTTTTTCCACAATCTCCGTGAGGCTGTCGGATTTCACTGAGTAGGTCACCTCCTTCTCGCACCCCGGTGGCAGGCTGAATTGCTTCATGTATTTTCTGTAGCTGGATTTCTTTCCCATGCAGGTGTTGTGCTCCTCCTTGCGCTCCGCTGACACGGTCACCTTCCCGTCTTTCATCACTACGGTGACATCCTTGGGCTCAAAACCCTTCACATCGATCAAAGCCAAAGGACTTTGACAGCAGCACGAGCTCAACATCATGCCAAGTCTTCTCAGTCTGGAATTAAAACAAGAGAACAATCTTTACCTTCCCATATCCCTTTCAATTTATTTATCCAAAACGGCTCCCATCCTAGTTGCCTGTTTCAACCTTTGCTCCTGACAGCAATGTCATTCTCTCTTTATCCTACCCTAGAGGCTGCCAGTGTCTGTAGAAAGCAGGCATCTCTCTTACCTGTCCATTCGTCGCTCCAGATCCAGCCTTGCACAGAGGGCCTTCCTCGCCAGGTGCCGGGTGTGGTGCAGGCAGCAGCAGGGAAGGGCGCACCTCTGCATGCGGGCTACACACAGCTTGTCACGGAGCAGCTGCAGGCGCATGTCCAACATCTTCATCTGCTTCTGTATCTGCCTCAGGTTCTGTATGGTGCATTCCCGAAGGTGGCAGTGGGTTGACATTGTTACGGTGTAAGTGTGTCAGGGCAGGAGTGAACTTGAATGCCCCAAGAGCTTCATCCGATGGTGCGTGTGGGGCAAGGCTGCAGCTGTAACTGAAGCCTTCCAGCAGCCCCCTTATGACATCAAGGGCCCAGGTCACCACGGTTCTGGTTCTGCTGTCACCGTGGGAACCAGAGACGGTTCCACGCACAACGGCAGCCCCTGCTGCCACTCCCAGCCACGGCCCAGGGAGCCCACGGCAGCAGGACACGCCGGGGGCTGCACACGGCAGGGATACGGGCACAGTGGCTGCGCAGCAGAGCCGTGGGCCATGGGCAGCATCACCTGCATGCAGTTTCATACACAATGTTACAATGATACTGACCATCAGCTTCCATCCCATCACCTCTGACAAGTGCTGGAGCCCAAGACATGAAACATATTCCCTCTGTGGCCTGTGACACAAAAGCTAATCCCAGCATCAGCAGCACCAGCACCCTTTCTCTCAGGCATCTGCCCAGTGGCAAGCCAGATGATGTGTTATTTTCCCAAGGTGAAATATGAATTTGACTTATAAATAAATCAAAACAGCCAGCTTATTTTATACTGAATGATAGCTTCATCCATTTAAAAAAAAATGCTTTGTGTTTTATTACTCATAAAAGGCATCACTTTCTTTGGTCTGAAGACCAATCTATTATTTAAAGGCTGAATTCAAAGGCTAACAACATGTGAGAAGTCCCTCCTGTATGGAGCCCCTCTGATGGCACTACTTTTGTCTTTAAAACTCTGACACACTCTATTTTCTATCCTATTCTCTACATGAAAGAGTCCTTCAGGAGATCTCTCTTGCCTGGGGAGTCTGAACCCTTTATTCTCCAGAGGGGATTTTGTTTGCCAAGTCCAATCCGAAGAGATGAGTCTGGAGCAGATCACTGAGCACTGAGCTCCATCTTCCTTCTGACACACAAGCAGGAACCACAAAAGCCATTACAAAGTAAAGATGATGAACACAAGGATGTGTATCAAAACAAAACCTCTGCAGGGAAAGCAACAGCTCAAAAATAATTTGAAGCTAAAACTTCCTGGCACATGAAACTGGGGGATTGAGGATTTGCTATGTGCCCCACAGGAGAGTGAGGAGGGTCTACAGGCAGTGATGCCTGTATGTTGCTGACTCCTTTGGGATGCCTCTTTATGCCAAGGGATGTGAACTTTTCCCCACAAGCATGCTCATCCAGGGAGATTGTCCCCAGACCAGGAGAGCATCAGCATGGTTTGCAAGCAGAACTCTGAGCAGAGGGACCTGCTGGCAAAATAACCTTGGAGGGCATCACCACATACTGTATGTAGGATAAGCAGGTGTGCATGGACACAAATCAACCAAGCAGGCACTTGCCAAGCTCTGCTCTCCTCTGCTGCCCCCTTTCCCACCCATCATCACAGGGAGAAGCTCAATATCCAGCAGTGCTCTTGGTGTGCACTGCCATCCCTTGGGAACAGTGTGTGCTTTGCTTTGTCTTACTGTGTCCTAAAACCTCCCAGGAAATCCTGCAGTAGGATGAAACACTGTGTCAGCGAGTACCCACTGTGGAATTAATTAATCCAGGGGTGGCAACCTTGCTTCACAGAGACTTCCCAAAACACCCCTGTTTGGAGCTCCTCATCCCCTAGGGCTGCCTCACACTAACCACATACCTGCACTTATGTTTGCAATCAGTGTTTAAAAAAACATAAAAGCCTAACTGCAGGCAGGATGTTTTTGTAGTGCTCTGAAAAAAATGGGCTGTAGTTTTTAAAACAATGGAAATATGGAGCTCTGAAAGTAATTTGTAACCTTGTTTTTTATTACTGCCACAGCTAAGCAATGTTGGTAAAGAACTTTTTTCTATTGCTGTTTTTTTTTTTACTCACAGACACTTTATACTTTTGGTCTTCAGCTGCAAATCATTCACTTTGCACTTATAAGAGATGGATGGGTAGCTAGACTAGACAACTCAATAATTATTTTTCATCTTATATTTTATGAAATTTCTATAAAGATCTGCATGGCAATCACCCTCTGTGGCTTCCTAGGGGCTGGGCAGAAGTGGACACCTGCTATGGCTGACAAGTGACTCTTTTGATTTTGTGTACTTGGAAAGAGCTTTGGAAGGTGGTTGCTGCCTCTTTCTACCACTTAGCACTGTTTGCAGATTACAGCAGCTGAGTATTAAAATTTTAATTTCAGCATGCTCGGCCATACATGATCATTTCCAGTACTGGCTCCAGAGAGCTTACAATCTGTGGATGCCATTTTTAGGAAAGGGCTCCTCAAAAACATTTAGAGAAGATTGATCTGTCTCACTTGGCAAATGAGGATGAGTTGCCTGGTACCTCTTTCCAGGCTTTCACCCCCTTTGGGTGCTGGCAGCACCCAGAAACCCATGCTACTAACAGTTCTAAGGAGTCAGATCCCACCTCAGGCTGTTACATGAAAGCCAACAAATGTTACCAATAAAAATCCCTGAATTACAGCGATTTCTGAAAATATGCCACTCTGTAATACAGGGTTGGGCTCCTGACTCATGAGAAGCTATTTGATTTACAGAAACAGCTCACTCCTGAGGCAGGCTGATCTGCCATGTGTTAAACAAGCATTTCTTGATAGGCTGCTTCCCACAGCCAGAGCCATGTCCTCCCAAACTCCCCTGCATGGACGTGTTGTCCTGGGCTGGGATGGATGCCTGAGCCAGGGCATGAGAATCAGGATGGGAAACGTCACCCACTATGAGTAATGCTGCTGGTGCCTTTGGGATGTATCAGGAAGAGTTTTGTACTGCAGGAAGGTTGGCTGCTCTGTAATTATTTCCTGTGAGCTGCAGGAGAGCTTGCCTGCCCTTCTGGGCATGGATGGGTAATGATGGGCCCGTGCTGGAGGAATAACCAACCTCGTGCATGTGACTTAGCCAATGTCACCACTGTGCAGCTGCTGATTCTCAGGCACAGGGAAGTGCACTCACATTTCTGTGGGTCTGCCTAGCTGGCCCCACTTGAAAGGAGCACCAAACACTTCCAAGAAGGTAGGTTGACGGATAAGAGTTGTTTATAGTACAGATCAACTCCACCTTGAAGATGTGCTGTCTGTCATTTCAAGAACCAACTCAGCTCTTTTTCCTTAGGGAAGGAGGGACTTCTGCTACACAGTGTGTTACTGCAGCTGCTGCTGGTGTAGTTCCAGTAATCCCTCGGGTACAGAGGATCCCTTAGTGTTTCTCCTTCATTGCAAGTCAGCTGGTGGTGTAAATGCAATGTAGAGTTGCTGGTGGCATGCTGATACCTGAATGCTGCCTGTTACTGGGACATGGGGAATCAGCAGGGTGACACCATGCTGGTATGATGAAGGCTTCAGCTGAGAGCAGGTCCCTGCCCGGTGAAGCCAAGGTGAATTTTGACTTCTGCTAAGACCAGGTCCCATGTTTGGGGCTGTTAAGGAAATGAGTCCACTAATAAGCCTAACATGCAAGTGCTGTTTTGAAATGGTCTTTTCTTTTCAGTGGAATAGGAAATCCTCCTGTTTCACATCTGCTGCAGTCCTGGGGAGTCTGCACAGTCAGCTCTGACCTGGCATGAGGAGGAGGAGGAGGATGAAGGACTGCATGTGCTACAGCATCCACGTCTGATCCAGCCCTTGTCAGTCTCCCAGGTTGTCTTGAACCCACTCCCACAGTGACCTCAAAGAGAACATCCCAACACACACAAGTCAAACACAGTATAGGTTCTTTGGCTCCTTAAGCATCCCTGGCTATCAAGGTCTTCCTGATACTCATGAAGCTGAGAAAAAGCTCCTCAAATGTAAAAGCAGAATGGAGCAAAGGAAACTGGAAGATGTCCTTCATTGCTTACTGTCAGATGTAACTGTCTCCCCTTGTTCACAGTGCAGAGTCAAGGACCTCTCAACTGAGAGTCCAGTGAATTGCCTGGGAAATCCATAGAGATGGACTTGAAGATACTCCATATGACCTGAAACTCAAAAAAAACCCTAAAAAAATCCCCAAAAAAGCACTCACCAAACAAAAAACCCAACCCTAAACCTCCAAACCCCCCAAAATCTAACTCCCAGGGCTGGACACACTGCTGTCTTCTTTGCCCTTTCAAACACAATGCCTGAATTAACCATTCCTTCAAGGTTTCTCTAGGTCTATTTTGAGCAAGGAGACATCAAATTCAGCAAGTACAAACCAATTCAGAGTGTGGTCAACATATTTTCAGACCTCATAGGTTTTGACAGTGTCTGAAGAACCAATTTACAGGTATCAGCCAGAATATCTTAACGCCCTAGTCACCTTCTTAAGTGGGGTGTAAGGATCTCACTTGAAGCTGAGTCTGGACCAATCCTCAGACAGAATCCAGGTGTTAACAGAGAGTGCAATTGCATTCAGAGCACTGTAGCCACACACTGCACTCAGGTAACCATGTGCTCAAATGGATAATAATGACGATTTTCTCCTCTTCTAATTTCCATATGGAGCAGAAGTAATTAGCCATGTAACTGTGCCCCTGTGTGTCCAGCCAAGTATTGCTGAAAGGCTTGGAGCAGACCCAGGGCCTCAGGCTCCAGCTCAGCCTCCTGCTCCTTGGAGTAGCATTGACTTCCCATATAAACCTGCAGAATTAACTCCTGGGGATGGGATTGCTGGATTGCCAACACACTGTTTATGTAAATGAGACATCCTTTGATATTCTCTTGGTTTTACCAACATATTTAACACCCTTTAACCTTCATAGGAAAAAATATTCATGTTATATCAATAGCTGCTTTTTATCTTTCCTCGAGGAATTCTTTCTCCACTTGAAACTCATAATGGAGCAGTTGAATTCCTTAAATTCAAATTTAAATGATTCATCAAATATTTTGCACTGATTCCTCAAGCTGCTGCTCAGACACTGATGCTTAGTCAACTTTTTTTTTTAAAGAGTTGTCTTTTCCTTGTTTTCCTAGTCCTGTCCTAACATGTCTTCCTAATAAATAACATTCCTGCATTATCCTGGTCTCTCTCCCACTCCTGCTCTCCCACTGGCACATAGTGGTAGGGATCTGAGAGGCAGGACCATATTTTGTTACACCTAAGTGAATAAATGTCCTTCTTCTTAACAAGGTCTGGTCTAAACAAGCCAGGTGGAGGAAAAGGAAGGGGGTATCCTTCCCTTTCACAGCAAACTGTTAATCAATTCCTGACCTGCTCATGGAATTATTCACTCTAGCTTGCATGTTTGAATGTAATTAAAGCAGTGACAGGTCTTTCCCCAGCATACTTCAGGGCACCATGCTACCCAGCATCATTGCTAAAGATGCTTTCTCCCATGTCTACACAGGATCTTGACCAAACATCCTGCAGCACCATGCTGTGGAGAGCAAAAGCCCATCAGTGGAAAGTCAGTGGTGCAAATTCACACGAGGGCCTGACCTGGCTGGGCCACCCTGCCATTGCTCCTGTGCTGCTGGGGCAGTGCAGACGGCCTGGGCTGGCAGCAGCTGCTTGCCATCCTGCATGTTTGGAAGGGTTACACTATGGGAGAACTCCCCACTCCCTCCATCAAGCCAGTCCCTCTTCCCAAAGGTAGTATCTGAAATCTGCTGCAATGCTTAAAGAGAGCAGCTTGCTGATAAATTGAAATTTTTTCTCTCTGTCACAACCCGAGTAATTTCTAGGACTCCATATCACCTTTCTGTAGCAAAACCAGGAGCACTGCAGCAGTTTTCAGGCCCTAAAGCTGCTCTGAAAATCCCCTTGCTTCAGCTTTTGTTTTCAGCCAACATTAATGTATTCCTACTGTTGCCATTTAGTACAAATAGCTCAGCTAACTGAGCTTCCAGAAGAGATATAAATTGTGGAGTAGCTGACTGTGGACAACACCCTGGGTACACACTGCCATCTGAGGAAAAGTGCCAAGAGTCACTGATGCCTGTGTAGTTCAGTCTGTAATGTATCTACTGTGTCTCGTTCTTCCATTGTAGGTATCTTGTCCACCCAAGTGCAAACAAAATGTTATTTGCTACAAGAAAAAGTGCATTCTATGCTGTTACTCAATGTTCTGGTGTCTGCTTCTGTCCAGGAGAGTCTTCTACAAATGAAACCCAGTTTTTCTGCAGAGGATAGAAATCAACGTGCTAGTGCAACATGAGAGAACTCTAGAACATTAGAAGAACTCTCTCATTTCTTCAACATCCCTGTTCCCTTCAACAGAAAACAATTTGCATGTTCCTCTTGTTTTCTCTTCTAAAGGATGAAGGTAAGACCTACCCACTTGTCAGAGATGTGTCCAGGTTACTTGAGCAGTAAGAGAAGACCTCTGCATTTCCATCAGTGTGCTTCAGGAAGTACTCTCCCAAAAGATGGTATTGGCAACTGGTGCTGCTGCCCTGGAAGGTGACCCTGAGCATCCAATAGGATGTGAATGAGAATTCCCTTTGTGGTAGGTGTGCTGGATGTTTTGCAGCATCACTGAGTGCAGGAGGAGACTTGTCCAACAGCAGATATCACTGGGCTCTTTAAGATTTATGAAAGAATGGTTAGAGCTGTGCGAGACATCACATTTTCTTGGGAGAGAGGATTATTTCACACCTCCTTTCATTCCAAATTTGGAACAATAGAAATATCAATACTAAGCTTATTGAAGTATTTTGTTTACATCCTGGTGTTTGGATGTTTTATGGGATTCATATAAAATCAAAAAGGACCAAAAGTGCTTGATAATGCTGTCAAAGTTTCAGTGAAATCAGTGATTATGTGAAACATTTCCACTACTGTCTGTTCTGCTAGGAAGAAAAAAAAAATGTTAGTTTTAATAAGAAATGAGTTACCATCAGCATCAGCTGTACACTCCAGGCTACTAACAGTGTCTTCCTTCAGCAGCCAGGTCTCACCACTTGCTTCCCATCATTTCTGTGACTGCTTTTCTCCACACAGATGGAATAAGGCATGGGCTCTTGTGGAGACAAGAAAACCCCAATCCTGATTTTGCCTTCCTTTTCATTCTTCCCCGTTTAAAGGAGGATGAGCAGTTCTTGTTTGCACTGAGGATCTCCTTGGCAAAGTGCAGCACCAGAAGAATGAGCTGTGAGCTTACTGGTCCTCCCACCTCATGCCACTAAGCATGGTGAAACAGGAGGTGTGCCAGCCTTACTTTCTTCAGTAAGTCCATCCTAGGGTCTCAGAGGTATTATCTGCAGTATACTCAGAGCAGAGGTAAATATGGCTGGTGGCTAAAATTGAAGGGCTTCTGTTATCTTGTTTCTGCAGTGGTTTAGGGCCACTCACAGGGATGTGAACATCTACCTGGAAATACATCCTGATGTTCCACTCTACAAGAGATGTTTAACTACTTAGTATCATGAAATAAGAAGTTCCTCAATTTGTGAATTTTTCTTTTATTCTACATTTTATCTCTTTTCTGGTTGCTGGTTTCCAATCTGGGGAACACCTGGAGATTACCCAAGACTTGTTGAACCGATTTTCAGCCTCTGTGAGTAATTATAAAATTAAACAGTTTAAGAAGAAAAAATGGAAAAATTCTTTTTTGAGAGGAAAAATGAATTAGCCTTGGAGCTTGGTGTCCCCTCCCAAGAAATTTTCGATGTGTCTCTAACAATGTGGAAACAGCAGTTTGATTGTATTATAAAACAGACTGGAAAAATGCACAAATCAGACTGACAGGCAGTTCCAGTCAGCAGTGATTACAAAAACTCCAACTCACAGCATGAGCTCTCTCTAACCACATCCAGGGGGTTCTATTTTTGAAAGGGATCAAAGATCTGACAAAAAACATTCTCACCATCTGCATTTTAGAAGAATTCTGAATCACTCCATATGCCACGGTGTAAAATTTCAATTCTTTCCCTCCTCCTTTGGCAACACTGTTAGAGTGTGAGACAGGGTCAGACAGTAACTACTTGTACGACTGAGGAGTTTAAAGTTAAGCCTGTGCTTTGATGAACCGTAACAATCACACTGTATTTCAGCAGCACTGATCTCTGAGATGGCCCAGATGCTTTGCACCTCCCAGGCTCCGGTCTGTGAGGGCTGCTGCTTTGCAAGAGGCAATTACCTGCACAGAAGGCTGTTGTGGTGATGAGCAAGGCCCAGGTTTGCTTTAGAATCCTGCCTCTAACAGTCCTGCCTGTGCTGGATACTTTGGGGAAGACCCTTTCTCATTTCCAGCTGGAGACATGGTGCTGCCACAGTATATCCTGAGAGCAGGGGTCTGCAAGGGACTGTCCCTGCTGGCTTGGTGTTACTACGCCACCTTTTTCCTTTGTGTCACACCTGCCTTTGAACTTGCCTTTCCTGTTTCTCCTCACTACTCAGCTGCCCTGCATCTGAGCCAGACCTGCCCAGGTCCTGTCTGCTCTGTACCAGTCTTAAGCCAGGGCTGTGGTGAGCACAGAGACCAAGAGAGGCAGTGACACATTGACTTGTGCAGCTGAGGAGATGATTCACGGGAGGAGCACATCCTTGCTTCGGGGCAACTGTGCCTACCAAAGGGGCAGGATGGACCAGCTGCAAGAGGTGCCTGCTTCAGTCACCCAGCAC
Organism: Cettia cetti; assembly: GCA_013401135.1. Taxonomy (NCBI): domain Eukaryota; kingdom Metazoa; phylum Chordata; class Aves; order Passeriformes; family Sylviidae; genus Cettia; species Cettia cetti. The sequence goes on from VZUI01039257.1 coordinate 36,236, forward strand.
CAAGTGGAACCTGCATCTCCCAGCACCCCATCTGGAGTGGCTCTACCTTCAGAGCAGGGAAAGCAGATGACTTCCCAGTCATCTGCAGTCAGCAGGCACCTTGATGAGCTTCACCCTCTTCCAACCTCTTCAAACCTATAGCAAACACATCCACTCCCCTCTAAATTTTCTCTGCAGCTGACAAAGGAGAGGGGGGCTGCTAGGACATGGCTATTTCTATCAGTAGCTGTCCAGCTGAGTCCATTGGGTCCTCGTTTCTCCTCACTTGCCATAAGGAAGGTGCAGGGAACTCGTTCAGGTGTAGACATCACAGCTGTAAGAGCATGTGATGTGCGTGCTACTTTCTGAGTCACCAAGTGTGGAATCTGAGAGTCTTTGGATGTGACCTTACTCCAGTAACACCACTGGAATTGCTTTCTGTGCATGCACACAATCCTTTCTGAAATGCAGAAACACCTTCTTTGCACTAAGAAAGCTCCAGGTGTTACTATAGCTCTCACATAGTTTTCTTGCTTCAGAAACTAAAGGCTTTTCTTTAAATTAACAGCTGAGTTCCTGCCTTTACACACTGGTTTGAGCTCACCCTCCCACAGCATCTCACAGGGATGCAGATCAAAAGGCTGCTAGACCATCAAGTGCAGAGCAAGTCTAAACTTGCAAGGAATATCCAGTGCTGATTCCATATATTAATTATATGCTGTGTAGAAAAGTATTTCCCAAGAGTTTATTTTTTTTTAAAGTTAAACTGAAGATCTGGATCTTTTCTATGTGTCAACAGACTAGACAGACCAGAATGGAAAATCCTGTAAGAGCCACACTTCATGTATCAGTATTGCATATCAGTGTCACATCTTCTCTGGAGTGGCTTCCTTGTTGTGGAAGGAGCCCTGTTGCTACAAAAGGAACCTTTCTTTAAAGGAGTATGGCATTACCATTGGGAACGGTGGAAATAAGGACACAACTCTCAAGCCCAGTAGCCAAGTGAGAGCAAAGTTTACTCTTCCAAATCTTCTTTTATAGACAGTTGGGAAAAGGTAAAGTTTCATTGGTTAACAAACCAATACAAGACCATCATTGGACAATTAGAAACTACACCCCTTGACCATTTTCTTGCAAGTAAACAACAGGGGACAAACAACACCTGCAAGGATTGTTTTCCCTTCTCCAAGGACTGTTTGAATTTGTCCCAGGCCACTTTCTCAGGCCTATATGAGAAAGTTACGTGAATTAGTTTCACACAGACACTGAGCTGCTGCCTGTTTCTCACATTCAGCATCCACAGGAGTATCCTCAGATTTAGCATGTATTTCTTATGTCTCTTAATTTATTGCTTATCCTTGAAGGAGCAGAAAATCCCCATGTCCACCTTTTGAGTGCTAATGGCTTGTAGCATGATGGGTCATTTTGTCAGGTGGGCAGGAAGGAGTGCAGAATGAGTAACAAGGATTGGTGGTGGCTGGCAGGAGTTTGCTGGAGACACACCTTCAGGGGGTGCCCACACAAAGGGAATTTCACAGACTAAAAATTTCACAGCTCTGTTCAATATGCTCAGAAGCCATTCTTCCATCACTGTACCTCACATTCCCCATTTTTGCAGAATACTACCAAGGAAGTGTGTAGACAAGCAGTCCTTAGCAACCCCTGATAGACATTGCCTGTCTTAATTCCACTCATGAACTGCACTGTCAGATGACTTCAGGATGAAAGAAAAATATGGTCCCTGTTGATTTCCCAATCTTTTACCTATCAATTTCCTCACAGAAATGGGCTTAAATGGTTAAACTATGAAGTAGCCATACAAAAGAAATCAAGTGTTGAAAGGACTAAGATATCATCATAATTACAACTACTTGGTACAGAAATTGGGGTTTTAACATGTGCATGCTGGAATTGTGGACCTGCAGTTGTAATATTTGTGATTGATGCACCTCAACTTTCTGAAGCATCCTCATGCAGAGAACCCAGCTGAGGTGGCAGCATGCCTGCAGGAAATCTGCTGGCAAAGCCACCCTGCAGGTCAGTGCAAAGGAAAAGAGACTGTGTGGCCGTGCCTGCAGAGGGCTAGTCTAGCTTAGAGTTTGCCTTACTGAAATCTCAGTATGGGCAAGGTTACAGCTCACAGAAGCAGAGATCTTTGCTAAGAACCCAGTTAAGGTGAATGCAGTCTGGGCAGCCCTTGCCTGGATGCAGAAGTCAGGGCTTCAGAGTTACCGTAGACAAGACCTTAGTGTTGAGTTTTCAGAGAAGGTTCTGGGAACAGCTTACAGTCTCCTGAAACTGCACAGACTTAAAATGAGCTGTAAGGCATTTCCTGGTGCTGCATTTATAGAAATCAATGTATACTACAATTTTACACCCCTGTTTTTAGGAAATGCCCAGGCTGGCAGGTGGTGATAACTCTCTTATGGGTGCCTGTGCTGCAAAACTTTTCCAGAGCACCGTAGAGGTTTCCTAGCAACTTCCCTCCATGGTCTTTGTGCTCAATTTTGTTGTTTGCCATCATAAAACAGTGTTTCTGCATATTTAAACTAGTTTAGCTAAGATGGCCAGGCACTGGCAGTACAGCAGCAATGTCTGATTTACATAATTTTCAGCTTTTTATGCTTATATTCTTTTCCTCCAAAACTAACAAAACCTGAACCAGTGTAAGTGGGTTTCATGATTTTTTTTTTTTTACAAACAGACCATCAGCCCATCAGCCCATTGCTTAAATTGCTAAGCAATAGAAAACCTCCAAATTTAAAATAGAAAATCCAGAATTAAAAACAAATATACACAGCAGCAATGTATTCTCTGACTTCTTCATCTCTTACATAGCTCCTCTGGCATATCAAAACCAACAGATGTTGATCATGTGCTTTGGACTACTCTTTCCAAATACGTGAGAGACATCACACTTTTGAGCCAAAAGTGCTCTCTTAAGAACAAGCAAAACCAAAGCAGCTAAACTGAGCTAACCTTTGTGCACAGGCATGTGTATTCAGTTTGAAAATGGCTGGAGGCCTTAAGCCTGTAAATTCACCCATAGCATCCAGGTTTGAACAAACTGAAGTGTTTATTCAGTGTTGTGTACTGGCTGAGACAGGCAGCTTCTGACAGGCAGCTTGAAATGACACCTTTAACTAGGAAAAAAAGTGAGAGAGCAATTTGGTGAGTGGAGAAAACTTTAAAGGGTTTGGGTGTAAGAGGGTGCAAGAGAGAAAGCCAGATTACCTCTGTGTCCTGGAGCAGCACTGAGACATTGTTTGTTCCTGAAATAAGTAACTACAGAAATACATATTCTTGGTGTTTTCCTTGGAACTTGCACTGCTCTGTAAGCTCTCTCATAGAGAGCCATGCACAACTATGATTGTATGATTCTACTGTACAATTCTATGAACTGGAGTGCAGGCGGAAATGTGGATTCAAGCACCCCCCTAACTCCTCCCTGCCCTCATCGGGATCCATCCTGCCTGTTGCTGAATAAATCCAATATTCATAGGGCTTGGCATCCCACACGGGCAGGACTGAGGCACAAACCCAGGCCTTCCAAAACTGCTCGATGTGAACTCTTTCCCTCTTTCCCTGGGCTTGGCTGCCACTATTTTAACCCACCATTAGGCATCTCCACTAGAGATCAGTTGCACTTAAATCCTTGTGCTTGTTGGGGATTTGCCTGCTCTTGCCATTTGCCAAACTTTACTGCTATAAAACACTGGATTTCTTGCTCAGCACTACTACTTGCACCAATGTGGCTATGTCAGCTGTTGGCATCAGTTGCAGAGATCAGGGCAAACTTCCAGAACAGATCAGACCTTGGATTTCCATCAAACCCCATCTGTCCCTGACTGGGAGTTATGCCCACCACCTTTATAGCTGGGTGGGATAATGAGCTATTGAATCCACAAATTAGGACAACATAGAGTTCTTTTAATAGCTTTCCTCTACAGAAAGTCAAGGCTGCTAGTGCATCTTGTGTATACCAGCCAGGCCAGCAAACTAAAGGACTTATAGCTGACAGTGTCAATTGTTTTTAAAGTGTTACTGCAGTGCTGACATTTGAAAAGCAATTTAATATTTCTCCCATGACAGTCACTTCAAATACTCTGGAAACAACCCATATGAAACATGGATGACAGTTACAACACTTGTCCTTTCTGAGACGCCCAGGCCGGATCTGGGTGCAGGGCAGGAGTGTGAGGTGAACAAAGCAGCAAGCACAGCTCCTCCACCCACCTAAATCCACTTGGCAATGGGGCTGTGCAGGGGGTGAGCCTCACACCTCAGGCCCTGCCACAGGAGTGTTGTCATTAAAGAGCACAAGGGCTGGAAGGAATTCACGAAGAGCTGCTGCAGCAGCACTCCCTCTGCAGCAAGCTGCAGCACCAAGGGTTAACACTCTGCTGCCTGCCTCACAAATCTGCATAATGCCTTGCTTTGGCAGCTCATTTGCATAATTTTAAATTACTCTTTTGTCTGGAAAATAAAATCTAAAACATAGCTTCAGACATAAGTGGTAGATACTAATGTTTCATATCCTAAGAAGGCATGGTTAAGTCTATTTGTCTCAACTCGACAATAGAGGTTGTAAAAATAATTTTAACAGAGAGATGTTTCTTTATTGCACAGCCTTGAGTGCCATTTTGACTACCTAAATAAGGTCTGATGTGCTCACCCACCCCTCAGAGAGGGGATGAAGCTTGCCTACACATGCTCCGACTCTCCAGAGGGCTCTGCAGCTCCAGTCTTTGCCGGGGGCTCCAGCCCGCCCCTCTCATTAAACTGCAGAAACAATGCAGCAACTGGAGACTGAATCCCTGTCATCAGCGCATCCTTACCAGGGATGAGCTTCCAGGCTGTAGCTGTGTACTCAGAGGTTTCAGCTCAGCGTCCTACCTCCCACTGCCAGGAGGGATTCAGCTTAACAGAGGATGGATACTTACATTTCCCCAGATGAATCACACTCCCAGCTCCATTGACTGCCATAACTAAGTCTCCACTGCCTAGTGTGGGAGATTAGACACCTAAATTCAGGTATCTGTTTTCTGGAAATGATTCCCACTCCAAATTCAGCTGATAGCCTGTGAGGTGGTCTTTGCGGGCAGAGCCCCATACCTCAGCTATTCTCTCCCTCACCCTGGGAGTGACAGATATAAAGCACAGTGTCTTCTACTTGCAGTGATGTGTCTCAGTGTAGGAGAAGGGGCTATTAGCTTGCATTGGCACTTCAATGTGTTTTAAATCATAGCTTATCAGAACAGCAGGATAAATCCTAGGAAACAGCCAAATGGATAAGTCACCTCTCGTTATGACTGAAGCCTATCTGAACTCCTGCCCTAGGTGCCTTACATACTATAAACTTCTGTACATTCCTCAGGTAAAAGCACATTAAAAATGAACAGCATTTCTAAATGGGACATCCCGAGCCAATGTATTTGTGCTCTCGCCTCTGTAGTCCGACAAGCTAGGTGTCACATTTCCCAATGGACACCAGCTCCACCCCAGCAGGGTGCCCAGCAGGCATTCTGCCAGAGGAGCAGCCAAGGGGCTCCCATGCCAGCTGGAAGGCACGGTGACAGGGAAAACTTCAGGCAAATTTAGCTGGTAGGTTGTACAAACTGTACAGGGGGAAAAGGCTACATATAAGTACATAATCATGAGTGAAAAGATCTGCCAAATGCAAACAACTTTCTACCTGGCTTACTTAGTTCAGTTTTTCTTTTGCCCAGTGCTCACAACCCAAATTCAAACTTTGAAGTTTCCTTCCTGCAAGTGCTAATATACTGACTGCCCTCCTTCCAATTCTAGTGGCATTACAGTTTTCATGAAAATGTTTCAAAGATGACTTAGGGCTGTATTTCTTTGCCTGTCCCATTTTGCAATACCTAAACCTTTTGCTTGACACTTTCATTAAAAAAAAAAAAAGAAAAAAAAGACAAAATAGATATGCAGTCTTAAACATTTAAGCCCCAATAATTAAAGTCTCAGTTCACAGCAAAAGCAAGTGAAACTACCTGGATGTTCAGTTAGTAGCAAGTAATTCTGAATTTGCAAATCTGCCTGCAGTTTTGTGTCACTACCGGCCTGTTTATAGAAATACACTCATTGACACATATGCAGGCATATGCAACCGTGTTGCAATTGCTGTTATTCACAATAAAATGCTCAGCCACCAGTTAACTGTGTCTCTTTTCTCCTAACTGCAATGGAAGAAAAACCTTCCAGACTATTTATCCATATTTCCTTTCCTCTATTAGTTTCAATGAAGCTAAATGTTAACTGCCAAAGCAGTTCCCAGCACAGTCTTCGTGTGCTGCATCTCCTATTGACCACTGTCTCCACTGCAATTTTTTTCTACATTTCAGTACTGAAACACCATCACCATAGAAATCCTATTTTGTGGGACTCCCAAACGTTAGAGCTGCCTCTCTTCACGTGAATTTAATATCCACTTTTTTGACATTTAATCACTTCTGTGACTGGTTTCAAGGCTACTGCAACTGTGTTCTCATGTAGGGAAGACTCTATACAGACATGGAAGAACAGTAAAAAACAACCATCCTGTTCTATGAGAATGTCCTTAGTGATTGAAAGGGGGAAAACAAATAATACAAAAGCTCTTAAGATTTTTATCAGAAGGTGCGATCTTCCCTGGAAGCAAAACCCATCGTTTAAAGGGAATGGGCTGTGTTTGACACCTTGCCTGCACCTCCTGATGGCAACCTCCAACTGCTGAAATATGGAAGAGATATTTCTGAAGAGATGGTGGATTTGTAGCCTCTGTGTACACTCATTTTGCACAGGCCAAATTTCTCCTGAACAGCCACTGTTTATAAGCCACATCTCAAATGACACAGCCTCTGGTTTGCTTAAAGCACCAGATATAAATGGAGGCTGCTTTGGAGCTATTTCACAAGCAGATCAGTTTTCTCTCTGTGTGCCTGTGCTATCATTCAAATCAGCAGTTTGGGCTCAAAACTCATGTTCCTCTCACCATCTTCTGTTTGATGTTGTGAAGCAGCCTGAGAGCACACAACCTGGCTTCCTTTGGGGTAAAACCAAATGGGAAACTCTGCTCCCAAAGTGCCTCATTATCTCTGGGAAAGCTGTGGATGTTCAGTCCATGAGGAGCAGCTAGAGCTGGCCAGCAAAACCACCCTCAAAAGGGGGATGGCTGGGGACTTGGCACCCACTGCTTTGTGCTACACTGAACTTCTCTGGAAATGTCTAAATTTTAATGGTTTTTTTCAAGGGGAATTAAAACTCAAGAACTATCTACTATTTCTTACTATATTATAAATACCTATCCATGACAAATGGCTGTTTAATGACAAAGGAACAGCAGCTAAAAAGTAGGCTGAAAGTATGTATGCTGAAAGGTAAATCCTGGCCCCACTGGAGTCCATGGAATAATTCATTTGCTTTTGACCTGGAAGGTCTCCACTCCTCTCCCTCCCAGAAACAAATGTACTCTGTAATAATTTCACAAGGCAGTAGATGAATCAAGGCCACATAGAACTATTGCTGTGAATGCATTTCACCCACACATTTTATAATATTTTTTTTTCAAAACTGCCATATTTGAAGGTAAATATGTTTAAGACAAGAGTAGCCAACCCAATCAAATGAAACTAACAGAAAAATAAACCCCCCTTTCTTGTCTGAGTTAATCATCTCCACTCCCTTGATAGCCTGCAGACAGATAAGAAGGAGAAGGCAATTACATGGAAAACCCAGACAACCCCCTAGGAACATTTGCCTGCCTTAAAGTTGCCAAAGTCCAAACAAATTCTGTCTTTCCTTACCAGAAACTTAAAGGAAGCTGCTCTGATACAAAAGAACATAACTCTGTTTTACAGCTGCCTGCACAGTAACACCTGCCCAGGTGACACAAAGTCTCAGAGAAACACACACCATGTACACTGTGCATGCCAGCTCTGCCCATGCCACCTTAGAGGGACAGTCACACCAGGGGCTGCCCACAGCCTCTCAGCTCCTGCACAGTGCCCAGGATGCCTGGTGAGCTCCTCTTATCATGCATTTGTCAGTGGACAGGTCTGGTCTACGCATTAAAAAGTGATCATGTAAACTTTGCAGTGGGGCCTGGACAAGAAGAGATGTCCTGGATGCCCAGTCAGAAGGAATAGATGTTCAGAAGTATCTCTTTGGGAGCTGGAAGAAAAAGACACAAGTAAAGGGCTACAAGCCATGGTGAGAAGCAATGTCAAGTGAGTGTCAAAATCTCAGTCTACCAGATACTGGTGGACCTACAAACTCCACTGAACAATTGGCAGAGACCTCACTTTGATCCCAGACACGTTGTGCCAACACCCCTAAACAGAGAAAGCAAACCATACAGTATAGTAAAGAAAGGAGTAACAGATCATAGGTTCCTTGAATTATTTGGGTTGAAAGGGACATTAAAGATAATCTAGCTCCAATTTCCCTGCCATGGGCAGAGATACCTTCCACTAGACCTGGTTGCTCAAAGCCCCATCCAGCCTGGCCTTGAACACTTCCAGGGATGAGGCATCCACAGGTTCTCTGGGCAGCCTGCTCCACTGCATCACCATCTTCACACCGAATAATTTCTACCTTATCTCTCATCTAAATCTGCAGTCTTCTAGTATAAAGCCATTACTACATGCCTTTGTAGAAAGTCCCTCTCCAGCTTTCTTGGAAGCTAAATTTCTTGCAGAATCCTAGTTTCTACCCCTGGAGTCCTTCACTGCAGAGCTGAAGAGAGGAAATGCAGAGTAGATCAGACAAGGGAGGAGAAGGGAGATCAGGCACCTCCAGTATTGTCTGATTTTAAACAAATGTATTTCAGTCCAGGCTGTGTGTCAAAGCTCACCAAATTCACTTCTGAATATCTGAGTCTCAGCCAAATTTTGATACAAACTTCTGTCCGAGGTCTCTGCTAGCTTAATTGACCCAAGCATTGGAAGGCAGCAGGAAAACCACCTAGTACTGCAGCTAGGGGAAGGATAAAGATCAAAGCAGAGCTGAACTATTTTTTAGTCACTGAAGAATCTCAGGGCAGAGAGAAATTGTGTGTGCACTATTAGACGTTGAAAAACCCACTGTAAGAAAAGTGCCATGGAAAATGAGTTTTCATTAGCTTTGAACCTTACTAAGCTACCTTGCTTCAGTGTGTGACAGAAGGTGATGGAAACCTTGCCATGTACTTTGCTGCTCATTTAAGAAACTTCTTTTCAGCCTTGGGAACAATCTAGAAACTGCAGTTTTCTGCACAGCATTCTTGCCTGACATTTCCAGGAATGCTGGCCTCATTTCTTCCAGAGCAAAATACAATCTTCTGGTGCCAGCCCGATGTCATCTCTGCTGACATCTGGAGTTAACAGCCTGGAAAGTGCATTCTGGAGCTCTCGTTCACTGCCTGAAGCCTTTACTTCTACTCAGGGCCTCTTCCCTGATATCTGCACATCCCATCAGCTGCAGACAGCGCTGTCTGTGGTACAACTGCTGGCATCTGCTCCCACTGTTTACAGCACAAACTCCCTTGCAGTCCTCTTACCCCAATCCTCCCATCTTTAGCAGGTCCCCTCCCAGCAGAACTAACAGACTTCTGTGTAATCCACCAGGCCTGCAGCTGCCCAGTAGCAAGCAGTGTGGGAATAAATCTGTCCCAGTGCATATTATTCAGAAGGTTTTTCTGATGTAAAAGTTCCTGATCCACTGGAACTGAATGTTTGTGGAGCAGGAGGCTGCATAAGATGACCTCCAGAGATCCTTGCCAAACTACGTGCTTCTACCAGTCTGAAAAGTCCAGGAAATGCTTACTCTCACCAAAACTGAATTTCACACATGACAGCAGGGATCCCACAGGAGTTATTTTGCACGATACTTCCAAGTTGACAAAACTCTTGCACAGAAAATATGCCAGCAAGGAACTTGTTCTGCTGGTTAGGTGTTGTTGTATTTATTAGCTGCACCTTCATAAGGAAGTTGCTGTTTTACCTGTGGACCTGAAAATAGCACTATCTACACATGGAGGAGCTGTGCAACATAGGCAGCCAAATTTCTTAGGCCAAGACATACAATGTTGTCTTAAAGATATAATTTGCAAAGAAAAAAAAAAAATCTCGTTTGGTTCTTAAGGTTTTTTTCACGACTTGCCAAATATGAATGTTTAAATAACATTTCAGTATTGGATGATCACATCCAACAGACTGGGGCAATCTTGGAAAAAGAACTTGGGAAAACCTTCAGTTTTGAAGTTTGTAAGAAACGCAAGTTGTAAGAATGACTAGTTCTGCAAACAGAAAGCAATCCTATTTGAAGTCAAAATCAGATAATCAAGGGGCCATCAAGCTGTAACCTCCTTAAATCTCTTCCAAGAACAAGTGGCCAAGGCAGGCATTGCCACTTCCTGGTAATGCAAAAGTCAACCAGTAAGATGTGGCCTCAGATCCTGAGCTGGAACTTCCTCCATATTCCAATGCATCAGAATACCATCTTCGTCAATTGAGCACTTGGCTTTGTGTTCTCTCACCTATGCTTAACTGCCATCTTAGACAGCAGTGTAAACTCTTCGTGTGAACAAGAGCTGACATTTGCAACACTCAAGTTTATTCTGGCTCTGAATACAAGTTCCAATGGAATTAATTTTTGATTTTTTAAAAATTTTGGTCATGCTGAGCGTTTGCATTGGCAAAGCCACAAGCAATGGCTAAAACTGGGGTTTAGACACAATGTAAATAAAGCTACAGAAAAGGATTGCTTGGAAATGCTCAGCAGCAGGCTGCTGAGGCCTAACAGATGTGCACTCCCTTAGGGCCTTCCCAGCTCCTTTCCTGTATCTAGCAGGTTTCCATAACTTGTTAACTTTTAAAGGCTGCGTGTTAATGGTGGAAGTAAGAGTGTAATGGAAATATCTTCCTTATACCCACTCCCTTGGAGAATTCCAATGAACAAGTCATACTATTTGGAAATGTAAATGTTTTGGAGAGCTACATCTTGACCAGAAAAGCAAACAAGTATCTGGAACTTCCCAAAACCTACCAAAAATTCTTGACAGCATTGTGAAGTGCTCTGCTGGAATTCATGTGACCCATCTTCCTACTGTTCAATGGAAAAGAGGGATGATTGCCAAAAGGAAATATTCATTTTTTTTCCTCTGGGAAAAAAAATCAAATTGAGAAGCAAGGCTTTTCAGGTGGTTATCAAAATACGCAGGTGATTCTGATAAAATAACTGAGTTCAACACAGCTCATGAGACTCTCTCACTGTGATAAACACCACAAATATTTTCAGGGAGAGCATTAAGACTGATGTTGGAAAAAAAAAAAAAAAGGTGGGGAAAAAAAAGGCAGAAAAAACCCTAACAAACTTAAGTACAATCAAACACAGAACTAAATAATAAACTCTAAGCTCTGTCCTAACGGGAAAAAAGGTAAAACCTTACTTTTAAAAACTAGACCTTCTAGTTTTTAAAAGCACAGCTGCTGCACTGTCTCACTACCAAACAGAATGAGTCCTATTCCAGGCCTTGTAGATTTCCAGAAACTTGTTAGTATTTTCCTCCCAGGATAAGCTAAATTACTTATTTGTATTCTTGAAGGCATTTGAGCATCACTGCCACTTGAGAACAGAACATATGGGAAAACGTCATCTGAGAATAAGAAATCTGGAATGCATCAATTGAATATTTTTTTCTCTCTGTGACATTTCCTCACATTAATGATAGTTGGGAAAAAAACCTTCACAAACTCCTCAAATGTCTGGGCAGTAAGCAGCTGCATCAGCCGATTCTTGGATTAGCTCCTTTCATTTGTACTGGAAAAAGAGCCTAGGAAGAGAGGCGAGTGGAAGATGGGAAGTGACAAAGTTCCTTAAGGTCTAAAAGTGGGAGAACAAACTGAGATTTTTAGAGTTTATGATTACACAGACTTAAGAATCAATTCTAACTCACTGGACTAGGTTCTGGAAGTTTTTTGGTACCACCGCCATGCAATTACCATAATTCCTCACATGCTAAAAAATTCCGAGTCAGTTTTCCAAATTTCTGATTTCCTGAAAACAAGCAAGAGCAGGCTGCAAAAGCATCAAATTTCAGTTTAAAAAAACCCAAAAAACAAACAAAAAAAACCCAACCAACCAACCAAAAAAAACACCAAACCACCAAAATCAAAGCTTTGTACAATCCTTGCTAAGGTGTTTAGTTTCTATAGAAACAAATGGCTGTTTTATTGACTTTGCTACTCAACCTTCGGTACATTGAAATGTTAATTTGTTAAAAACAGCTCCATTGGCAAGATGTAATCTCCTGGAACAGTTCAGTTAAGCCTTGTCCAGAGGGAAGGCATGCAAGGCCAGCGGCACCGGCAGCTTCACAGCCTGGTAGCTTTTTACTCTGATACACCATCAACCTAGTGGTTAGTCTAGAGGAGAGCAGACTGAAAAGGGACCGCATCAAGAGATATAAATATCTTCAAGGAATGTGTCCAGGGGATGGTGCCAGACCCCTTTTGCTGCTGCCCTGCGATAGGACGAGGACTAAAGGCCATGAACTGAAATATAAGTTCCACCTCAACGTAAGGTAGAACTGCTTCAGGCAGACAGTGGCAGAGCACTGGGACAGGCTGCCCAGGCATGTCGCTCCCTCTCTGGACACATTCCAAACCCACCTGGACACGTTTCTGTGCCCCTGCTCCAGATGATCCTGCCTTAGCAAAGGGGTTGGACTGGATGATCTCCATAGGTCCCTTCCAACCTTAATGGTTCTGGGAACCTCTTTGTAAAATGGTGAAAAATCCCGGCTACTGCAGGGAGGACAGCCTAGAAATGCAACAAGAAACACAACTGTAAAGAACAGCCAGCACCAGCCGCGGAGAGCTGGTGCCGACGGGCGCTGGGTTTGAAGCACCTGCGAGCATCGGGGGAAATCCCTGCCCCTCTACGGGGCACTCCTGGGGAGCAGCACATCGAGGGCTCACACGTCCCCACCCCCGCTTCCTCCCCGGAGCCGCTCCGGCCAAGAGGAAGCGGCGCCGCTCCCGCCCCGCTCCCGCCCTGCGCCTCAGGGGCAGGCGCTCTGGGGAGGGAGCGGGGGGGCAAGAGAAAGCGGGGGGGGGAGGCACGTGGTGCTTTACGTCCCTCTCGCGCAATGACGTCATAGCGTCCCGCCGCGAGGGCGACGCACCGGGCCAATCGGTGGCGCGCTTAGTGGCAGGGGAGGGAGCCGCGCGCGCCAGTCAGCACGAGGCTTGCACGCGCGCCGCCGCGCGCGCCGGTCAAGCCCCGCCCCTTCCCCGTCGCGGCGCACAGAGGGCGGGGGAGGGGGGAGGGAGAAGGGCCCGCTGGAAGCCAAGATGGCGGCGCGTGCGTGAGCGCGGCGCGGGCCCAGCTCCGAGCGGCGCCGTTGCGGCCGTTCCGCCCCGCCCCGCGCCCGCAGCGCCTCCGCC